>CM054917.1:0-30928 GCA_029169025.1 Colletotrichum nymphaeae | reverse complement strand
TAGGCATAGAAGAATGTAATATTCCACATATTTCAGAACATTGTCCGTAGAATACACCAGATCTGTTAATAAATGCAGAAACTTGATTTAATCTACCAGGGTATGCATCACATTTTATACCTAAAGCAGGAGCAGCATAAGAATGTATAACGTCTCCAGAAGTTATAACAAATCTTATATGTGTTTCTTCAGGTACAATTACTCTGTTATCAACTTCTAACATTCTTAAAGCACCTTCCTCTAAGTCAGATTCTGGCACGATATATGAATCAAATTCTATAAATTCGTCGCTAGAATCTAAGAAATCTGGATATTGGTAACTTCAGTATCATTGATGACCTTCTACTGAAATAGTCATTGAAGGGTCATTAACTTCATCCATTAAATATAATAATTTAAATGAAGGGAATGCAATTAATATTAATATTATAGCAGGTGTTATAGTTCATATTAATTCTATTAAAGTACCGTGATTTAAATATTTGTGAGCAATAGGTGATTTAGTTTCTACAAAGTATCTTACTATAGAAAATAATACTCATCCTACAGCAAATAATATTAATACTAAATAGTACATAATATTATCATGTAACTCTACCAACCCTTCCATTTGAGGAGTAGCACTATCTTGGAAATAAATCCCTCACGCGTGTGGGGCATCTAAGTTATAAACTAAGCTTTTTATAACTAAATTCATATATATATATGAAGTTTACGTACTTTACCATATTTTCATGTTATATACACTACCCACTTTAAAAAAGTAGAAGTAGCTATACGCATATGCCGCGACTGCTAGCACGTATAGTAGTTGCTCAAGACTACCGACTATACATATTACCGCTACTGCTGGCACGTATAGTAGTTGGTCAAGACTACGAACTACAAATAGAATATACTTATTATATGAAATGGAACTAGTCGAATGGGGAATCCCTGTTAAATTAGATTAAGCTACGTAAAGTAATAAGAAAGCCATCATTAAAGCGAATAAACCTGTAGCTTCTGAAAAAGCAAATCCTAGTATAGCATATGAGAATAATTGACCTCTCATAGAAGGGTTTCTTGCTACACCTAAAATTAAAGCTCCGAAAACTACACCTATTCCTACTCCTGCTCCTATTAACCCTGTTGTAGCTAAACCTGTTCCTATTATTTTTGCAACTTGTATCATGTATTATATATATATATATAATAGTTCCTTGTAGTGCCGTTATATAAGGCAGAAGACTCTATTACTAATTGTTTTGTAATTTTGAAGATTTAGGCTTAAACCACGAATTTGTAGAACGAAAGTAAATTCCTTTACTTTTAGGATAAAGATAAGAACGGAAGGGTTCTTTTATCTTTATAGGTTACGCATATTTATTACAAGGTTTATAATAAATATGGTTAGGATTTATTGGATTCGAACCAATATCATAATGATTAAAAGTCATATGTATTTACCATTATACTAAAATCCCTTTTATTTTTTATCTAACTAAGGATTATCGCTTGCTAGGGTATCGGCCTTCTTCGGCCTACCGGCTAGCGATAATTTTCTTATGTTATAGGCCGACTACGTACATCTTAAGTTAATTTTGAGAATAAGTATTTACAAAAGAATTCGATTTATATGAATCAACAACAGATTGTCTACTATCTATTTTTAATGCATTTTTACCTAATTCAAATACAAACCCCACAGTAATAATACCAGTAAATATAAGCATAATTATTAATCCGTATATACCATTATCGTATTCACTAACACCAAATGGATATATAACTAAAATCTCTAAGTCTAACAGTAAATAAACTAAAGCAAAAATAAAAAATTTTATACCAAATTGAGTTCTATTTTGACCTAGGAAACTATGAAACCCACATTCAAAAATACTATATTTTTCTTGATAAGGGTTATGTGGTGCTAAAACAAAATTAAGAACTAAAAAAAGGAAAGTTAATATAAGTACAAATACAAAAAAAAATGTCATACTACTCATTAATAATTAAATAAAATTTGTACCAATATGGTACCCATGCTTAATCATTCATTATTTATAAATATAAATAATAATATTACTAAAGTAATAACAGAAATAATAAAAGCCATAGGACTAGCTATAACTATATTATTATGTTTAAATTCTAAAGATTTAATAAAATTATTATATTTATCGTAAATATTACCGTGTAAAGTTAAATTTTCTAATAGAGGGTTAACTTTATATTGTGGTGTATAAAAAAATATTTCTTTAACAATAGTTAAATAATATACTCCACCTACAACACTAGTTAAAATAGCAATTAAAGTTATAAATATATATCCTTTATCTAAAGCTGCACTTAAAACCATTTGTTTTCCAAAAAATCCTACCATAGGTGGTATACCCATAAAAGAAAATATTGTAATAGCAAAACTTAAGGCTAATAAAGGATTAATATAAAAATATCCTCTTAATTGATTAACTAATTGTACAGGAGAATTATTTTTATCTAAAAGTTCTTCATGTTCTTTATTATTAGTTACATAACGATAGAAAGAAAATCCTATAGCTATTAATATAATAAAGGCATTTAAATTACTTATAGTATATTGTGTTAAATAAAATATAAAAGCTTGAGTAGATTCTATACTTGATATACCTAAAGCTAATAACATATAACCAACGTGGGATATAGTACTATAAGCAAATAATCTTTTGATTCTAAATTGAGTTAAACCTACAACTGTACCTATAATTAATGAGAATAGTGAACTTATAATTAAACCAAAAGTTCAATTTACATCTTGTCCTCCTCCAGAATAAAAGTTATTACTTGTGTAATAAACTAATTCTAGTAAGAATATTAATATAGATATTTTAGCTACTAAAGCTACAAATGTTGTAACTATAGTAGGAATAGCGTCATAAACATCCGGAGATCAGAAATGGAAAGGAGCTGCACTAATTTTAAATAGGAACCCTATACTAAAAACTAATAAAGCAAAATTTATATAATAAGGTTGATATCAGTAAGTCATATCACTAAAGTCACTTATACTGTTAATCACGTATAAACCGTCTAAATTTGTAGTACCGGAATTTGCGTATAATAAAGCTGTCCCTAATAATATAAAACATGAACTTAATCCACCTAATAAGAAATAGATTAGACCTCCAGTAGTAGATAATTCAGAATTTCTATATATTGTACTTAATATATATAAACCATAACTTTGTAATTCTATTGAAAGGAATATAGATACTAAGTCATTTGTTGATATTAAGAAAACTGCACCTACAATAATAAATAATAATATTAAAGGGTATTCTATTATTTTTAAGTGTTCTCCCATTTTGTTAATAATTTTTGTTCTATAATAAATAAATTTATTAAATAATAATTGATTTAAAGAAGAGTATTCTGGAACTCAAACTTTTCTAGGATGAAAACTTGTTAACTGTATAATTAATATACTAACAAAATATATAAATATATGGAAAATTTGAGTAATATTAGTTATATGAAGTAAACCTCCATGTAACCCTATACCATTACTTACTAAAGATAAGCTCATTGTATCTTGTAAAATACAATAAACTAAAGCTAAAATTGCGACTCTGTTAAAAAGTATTGAAATATCTCGTCTAATTGTGACGGCGTTAGAAAGCAAAAGAAATAGTATTGAAGTTATTATCATGTAAAATTTTTATAATCAGAAGAGAAATTCGAATTCTCATTTTTAATTAAGACGAAGTCCCGCGACTTCGTACTTCGTAGGTATACTTCTGATCCCGGCAGCCTAGGCTGCCGGGCATAAAGCAGAGTAACCCTAATTAACGTTTTAACCTGTTAAACTATCCTGATAAAGTTAAGAATTTTTTTTATTCCTAAGTAGGATCTTATTCGGCTGCTCGCCGATGGCTCCAGCCTGCTGCCGGCCTGCTCGCTACTATAGTAGAAAAGAAATAAAATAGTATACAGTAACCTGCTGACTTATGGCTAGCCATCTTTCGATCTTTATAACCAGGAGGGAAAATCGAATTCCCATTTTTAATGCATGAAATTAAAGTTTTAACCAATTAAACTATCCGGGTTACTCTGCTTCTCACCTCTTAGGGTGTGGGTGAATACCCTGGTTCGAACAGGGAACATACTGTACCACAAACAGTCGATCTACCAATTGAGCTATATCCACCTTATGTTGGAGTGATTCGAACACTCAATTGTAAATACCAAAAATTTATGACTTACCCATTAGTCTACAACATAACCTGATAAGGTGAATCCGACTTGAACGGATACAGATACAAATATATCAAACAGGCCTAAACTGTTCATGTCTACCAATTCCATCATCACCCTTTTTATGCTCGAGATAAGACTTGAACTTATAACCAAAATAGCTTCAATATTTTGCTCTACCAATTGAGCTTCACGAGCTTAAGTCTAAAAAGTGGAGACATCAGGAATCGAACCTGAAATGTTGATATGCAAAATCAAAGTCTTACCAATTAAACTATATCCCCTTTATTATCCGAAAAACGACTTGAACGTTTACGAAATTTCATCAGTATTGTTTAAGAATACCCTGTCTACCTATTCCAGCACTCGGATTTAAAGCTTGCTACAAAGCCGTATTAGCAGCAAATAAGGCTAAAGTGAGTTGAACACTTATAATTACTGTCATGAGCAGTACACTTTACCAATTAAGCTATAGCCTCTATTATGCGGGCAAAGGATTCGCACCAATATAATTTGATCATGAGTCAAATATGTTACTATTACATCAACCCGCTGACTAGACTAGGCGGGGTTTGAACCCGCGTATGTAGCATTGAAAGAGCTATGTCTTTACCACTTGACTACTAATCCTATTCTTTAAGCCCAGTGCAAGTATCGCGCTTGCGTCTATTGATTACAAAACAATTGCATTACTTTTATGCTAACCAGGCTGGCTTTCATTTATATGATAGGCTTTATTAGCCCCTTTAGTTATAGTACCTCACGTATTACCGTGACGGCTGGCACGTGATTCATTGCTCAACACTAAGAGCGCAAGCTCCTCGCTGGTAGTGAATTATGCCACCTCGACAAAAATCGCCGTATGGAACCGGCTACTTTGTAGTACTAAGGTAAAAAAAATGTAAGATATATTAATAAATAGTTACTTTAAAATTAGTACTTTGTATCTTAAGATCTCTAGATCATTACAAACAAAGCCTATCGCAATAATAATAATATTATGCCGTAATAGTATATTACGTGAATTAGAAATATCTTAAGGTAAGCTTCGTGCCTATATGCTTTCAGCACTTATCTTTAACTAACTTAGCTTTCCTGCCGTGCCTATAATATATATTTACTTTAGTGTAAGTAACATCCCTTATAAAAATCATAAATTTTTAGAATAAATTAATATTGGGCTTATAAACAACAGGTAAACCAGAGGTTAACAATTAATATAACCTAACCTTTTGGGTTAAGTTTTTCCTGTTCCTTTCGTACAAAGGTTAATCCTTATTTTATTCAAATTCCCTCTAGAAGATAGAAACCATACTGTCTCACGACGTATTTAACCCAGCTCATGTAACTTTTTAATCGACGAACAGTCGTACCCTACATAGTTTCTGCATCCATGAGGATAAGTTAAGCCGACATCGAGGTGCCAAACCGCGCACTCATTTTGTACACTCTTGCGCAAATTAGCCTGTTCTACATGTTATCATAATAAATTTTATTTCCATTTTTCACAAAATGGTTCAGACTATGTCTTCATTTTTATTAGAGCGACTTATAGCACGCGCTCCCAACCATAACTTATTTAGTCTACGTAATCGCTACGAAATATGCTTATTTACCACTTACTCAACCTTTTACTGCGAAAGATCCTACACGACGTTTGGATGCAGATAATGAATACATTACATTTGGTTTATAATAACCTCTGTATGTTACTGTAGATAATTTTTTAAAAGAAGAATCTATATTTCTTAATCCTCCTTTTCATTTAAATTTAAATACAGATCTATCTGCTCTATTACGTCTTGTTAATCTTCCTTTAACTTCTAATCTTACACCTCCTAAATTTTTATATTTAATAGAATTAAATATTATATTAGAAATATTGCTATAGTATCTACTATGCTGTTTTTGTGAGTCGTTAAGTGAAGTTTGTGCTGCTATAGTATCATAAGATTTGGCTTCCAATAATGAATTATAAGAACCTGAATTTATTAATTTAGAGTCCTTTAATATAGAAACTAAACTTAAATTAGGATAAGCATTTTGTAATAAAGAGAAATCTTTAGATTTAACCATAATAGCTTTTTCCTGAATTCTATTAACTTGAGGTAATTTGGCTACTTTTAATAAACTATCCATTACTCTTATAACCTGAGATTTAGGTTTTCTTAATTTTAAAGTCAAAGCTTGAGTAAAAATTTCAGGGTTAAAAGCCAAAGATTTCAAATTTATTATATTAAATTCGATATTTTTATTAAAAATTTTAGATAAAATACTACTTAATTTATGTAAGTAAATATTTTCAAATTTCAATTTATTTAAATAATAATTTAATTCGTATTTTCTTAATAAATCCAATTTATCCGAATATGATTCTTTAAATTGGATGCTTAAATATAATCTTAAATATAAATTAAAACATTCTAAAGACTCTGTTAAGAATTTATATTTAGAAAAAAGAATTTGTTTTTGATCTTCGTTTTTAGAACCTAAGGCTACTAAAGTAATATTATTTGTATTAGCTAGTAACTCCTGGGCTCCTGAAGATTTAGCACCATGAATTATGTTTTTTAATTCATCTTTAAATAAAGTTAAGAATTCATCTTCACAACCATTTAATTCTTTAAAATATTCTTGATATACATTATTCTTCTCTGCATTAATAGTGTATAAAGTTACTATAGCTTTAGAATTTGTATGTTTTGTTTCCATTTTACTTACATAGATTTTTTTTAATAATAAACTTCTTGTTTTAGGAGATATCAATCTTGATCCTTGAAATTTATTATCAAAATATAAATTAAAATAACTTTGTATTACTTTATTCGCATTTATACTATCTACAGGTAAGTTTTGCATATTTTTTTTATAATATGAATAGATTGTATTTTTTCATTCTTTAGATACAGGAGGTAAGTATTTTACTCTACCTAAATCATTTAATTGAAGATTAAACGGTGTTAATTTAAACTTATTGTTTAAATTAGAACGAAAAATTTTAGCATTTGTATTTAGAGCTTTCGTTTTCATAAAATGAAATTTTCTTTCTTTTTATCTTTTTTTTATAAGTGTATGGTAATAAAAATGTTGGGTGTTAAAAAGGATTATTGTTAGCATAACTCACCTTATAGTCGTTGAACGATTTTATCTTATATAATTATGCCAAGATAAATTTCGCTTCAAATCTACTTATATAAGTAATTCTTGAAATTAACCCAATATATTCTCAATAATTTTAACTTTTCTCCCTTTCGCCTCCGGCCTTACGGCCCTGGGGCTAGGTCGAGAGTTTAAAAATATTGAAGGACAAACATCCCTAGCGTAGCTTTTCCAATAATCCAAGATCTTTCCTTTTTGCATCTTGTGATCCTATGCCCTGCTTACGCAACTGTAAGATTTGTTGTTAATCAAACAGTATGGCACGAATTAGCCGTTGAGCTTTTCAAGTATTTATCATTATTATTAAGAGCGGGGGGGGAGATTTTTCCGACCAGTCACCTTAATAACTCCAAAAACATTAGAATAGCGACGACGTCGCTATTCATAATATTTTTTTCTATACCGCTACTTTCACCATAGTGAAAATCGTACCTTAGATCCATCCGTATCTACAACAAGGGTAGATAAAGTGAATTTCATAAGATTAAATATAGTAAAACTACATAAAACCACAAACAACGTTATAAATTTTATAACAAATAAATTTTAGACACTCCCTTTTACTCTTTAAGGGGTCTGTGCCCCACATAAACTGTCTCCTAACAATATATTCCTTACCTAAGGCTACTTATATGTCAGACTAGGTTAATCTTTTCTTTCACTCCCGCCTAAATGACGAAGTCGCCATTCCAGCCAGGTGAATTTCCAAAATTAATTCTGAAGTATGACGTGAAAATAAAGGATTTTCATTTTTATTGAATCAATGTACCTTATAATCTGAAAATTAATTCATCATACCCTATAATTAGTAACAGTAAAGCTGCATAGGGTCTTCTCGTCTAACTAGAGGTAAACTGTATCTGCACAGTTATTCCAATTTCACTGAGTCAATCATAGAGACAGCTGTTGTATCGTTACATCATTCATGCAAGACCGCATTTAACGGCCAAGGCATTTCGCTACCTTAGGACCCTCACGTTAAGGCCGCCATTAACCGGGGGTTCCTTCAACACCAAATTTATTGATCAATTTAGTTATATTCGTTAACCAGCCGGCATCGGGCAGACATCACACTCAATACTTCGATTTTTAATCTTTTAGCAAAGTGCTGTGTTTTAATTAAACAGTCGTACAACACTATTTTATGCTTCTTCCTTTTTACCCGATATTAATCAGGACTAATGAGCTCTCCTTATCCCGAAGTTACGGTAGTTAGTTTGCCGAGTTCCTTTATGATTGTTAGCTCATTTACGCCTTCGTATTCTCTACTAGCTTACTTGTTTTAGTTTCTAGGTACGGTTATTTTTTCATCTTCTCTTTCTATACTCATCTCTTTAGTTTATTGTATATACTTAACAAAATATATTACTATTTTTTCCAGCACACTTATCACTTGTAAGTGTTGTCATTTAGTAAAAAAGATTTTCTCATCGTTTAAACCTTTAGATTTATAACTTAGAGGCCGTTACTTTAAGGGGCATATTTTTCCATCCATAAGCTTTAGGCGGAGGATTTAGTACTTACTCAAATACCTAGTAACTCTAAGTAATCATCATAAAGAAGATTACTACTCTTAAAAGAGGCGATCCCTCCCAGAGGGAGGGAATCCCTATTTACCATAGTTATGATACGTAGAGATTTTACTAGGCTTTTTCGGTAAAATGTCCTTCTTATTCGTTACTCATGTCACCATTCTCACTTGAATTGTTTGTTATATATTTCTTCACAGAAGAAATATCCTAATTTAATTCAACGTTCTGCTACCCCACTAAATTACAATAATATATATATAGTAAAATATGGACAAGGTGTCGGTATATTGTTTAGATCCGTTAAATTTTCGATGCTTTTAAAACTTAACAAGCGCTCTGTTACGAGGTCTTCAAAATTTGGCTGCTTCTAAGCCCATCTCCTTGTCGACTTTAATAATAACCTTCTTAATTTCACTTAACTAATAATTTTGGAACCTTAACTCTTGTTCTGGGCTGTTTCCCTTTTGACATACAACCTTATCATTCTATGTCTGATAATTCAAGATCCATCTTTGCCATTCCGAGTCTACATACTCACCGATAAAATCTTCACGATCCCCCGATATATACAAATCAACATGTTGTTTTAGTTCGTCGCCGAACTAAAATTAGAACATCTTGTCTGAGATTAAATTCTGTACCTGCTAAGATGTTACTCAAATTGCCTACTGTTATAGGTTTCGCAGAAAACCAGCTATCCTAGTCAGTGTTGTCTTTCACTACCTACCATAATTCTTCGGATATCTTTACAACGATAACCCGTTCGGACTTTTATAATCCTGATTATGGTAAAATCACCAGGCTTCGGGTCTAACTTTAGACACTCTTCGTTATTTTAACGATTGGTTTACCTACGCTTTCACTCGCATCTAATGTTAACTTGGTGACCCATTATGCAAAAGGTACGTTCTCACTTTAGCTCGAACTGCTTATAAAACTACTAATTCTAATCATTATCTCACGATACTATTCACTATCGCTTATGTATTATATTTAGCCTTTGAGGAAGGTTCCCCGGGCCCTTTCCCTTACAGGGATCAAGCAATAAATTCAAACAGTTTCTAAACCATTTTACTTGTTATTAAATAGGCTCCTCTACTTTCACTCACGCTACTTATAGAATCTCTTTTGATTTCTTTTCCTGAAGTTACTAAGATATTTCAATTCACTTCGTTTATTAAAAAACTTCTCTTAGGGTTTATATTTAAAATAAGTTTTTAGGGCGAAAACCACTAAATTCCTAATTTGAGTAAATAAATCATACCCTTTAATACATAGCCAGATTTCCATAATAGTTTCTTTGTATACTTGTATATTTATATATAAATATATGTTCTATATCCATTACATTTCTATTGATTCCAATTTCAGATTATTGCGGTTCGAACGCAACTATTCTCCTTCCCAAAAGGAGCGCCTAACCAACCCGGCCCTAATCTGTAAAAGGTAAATTTTTGCTTTTAGGCTGCAGCAAACTAGCTTCGCAGCAAAAAACAGAGAATATGGGATTCGAACCCATGATGGGGCAATCCCATACCGGTACTCAAGGCCGACACTTTAAACCACTCAGTCAATTCTCTTTTTAGGGCAAATTACATCTTGCTCACTTTTTAATTCTTCCAAGAATCGAACTTGAATTTCATTCTTATCAAAAATGCACTTTACCGTTAAGTTAAAGAATTTAGAAGATTTTAAAAATACAAGAGTACTCAGACTCGAACTAAGAATTCGGAGGTTGAAGCTCCTTGTTTTGCCATTAAACTATACTCTTTTTTTTTTTAAGGAATAAGTGACTCGAACACTTAACCTGCCGTGTGTAAAACGGTTGCTCTACCATTGAGCTAATCCCTTTTTTTTTTTGGTTTTATTGTAATAACTATTGCACCTATCATAGCTAACAATAGAATAAAACTGGCTAGTATTAATCACATACTATGACTTGTATATAGTATATTTCCTATACTAGATATATGGCTTGTTTCTATTAAATTTCCATCTCAACTACTACTTGTAGCAAAAAATAGATCAGAACTTTCTCCTCCTAAATTTGAGATTGTAGTATTATTAAATAATTTTTCTCCGGGAGCATTAAATGATGTGTGGTATAATACATTATTTAATGAATTATTTGAATTATTTAAAATAGCTAAATCATATGGTAAGAATTGGAATACTAAATAATTAAAAAATATTGTTATAAATAAAGCTAAAGGTATACTATTTTTAGTGTTACTTTGTAATTCACTAACTCTAATATTAATTAGCATTAAAATGAATAAAAATAGTATAGATACAGCACCTATATAAACAATTAAGTAAGATAAACCTATAAAATTTAAACCTAATAATATTAAATAAGAAGATACACTCCCAAATAATCCTATTAAAAATAAAACAGAGACTATCGGATTTTTACTTACAATTGTTAAAATGGCACATAATATTGCAAATATAGAAACAATATCTAAAGCTCCTGTTTTAAACCCACTAGTATATATTTCATCTATGATAAACAAATTTGACATATTGCTTGGATAAATTTTACCCCTTGTGGGGGAAGTGATAAAACAGAGGTAAATCTTACAGATTTGGCCTGCTACGGAAAGAAGACGACTCGAACGCCCAAATGTTTTCACATAATATTTAGCAAATATCTTGCCCTACCTATGGCGACCTTTCCTACAAAGACTCTCTAGTATACTTTAAAATAATCGAACTAAGTCGGCATCGAACCGACATCCCTTTTCGTGACAGGAGAAGTCTTTACCAATTAAGCTATTAGTTCAAATATTTACGGTTAGTTGGAATCGAACCAACACACTCTGTTTGGAAGACAGCAATCCTACCATTAAATGATAACCGTTTATACTATATTCCATAGAATATACTTTACTAATAATTCCAGTATATTTATAGTATATTATATACTTTACTAATAATTCCAGTATATTTACTATTTATAGTTTCTTAGCTCTAAATATTAACCTTGTTTTCAATCTAATTTTAAAACATTTAAAATAACTTTTTAATTAGAAAGAAAATATAAAAGGTAATTCTATATTTTTCTCGCTGTCTCTTACTCTCTTCATTCGATTAATGGTATACATTAAGAACCTCAGTAATATATTGATACATATAAGAAAAGTCAAACTACATCAACGAAATGTCAATAAAGAATACCGCCCTCAAAACCTAAATGATGGTTGTCAGTTAAATGATAAGCATAGATTCTTCATAGTCCGACTCCTAAAAATAGTGTACCAATTATAACATGGAATCCGTGAAAACCTGTTGCGAAGTAGAAACAAGTACCAAACGCTCCGTCACTTATAGTAAATGATGAAACTGAATACTCTACACCTTGGAAAGCTGTGAAAACTAAGGCTAATAATACAGTAGCAATAGCACCATATAAAGCTCCTCCTCTGTCTCCTTGTATTAAAGCATGATGGCTATAAGTAATTGTAGCCCCGCTAGATAATAATATTACAGTATTAAGTAGAGGTAACTCAAAAGGATTTATTGGATCTATACCCATAGGTGGTCATTGTGCTCCTAGTTCAACTGTAGGTGTTAGTGAGCTATGGAAGAATGCTCAGAATATAGCTACAAAGAATAATCCTTCAGACACTATAAAAAGAATAACACCTAAATTTAATCCTTTTTGCACTGCTAATGTGTGGTTTCCTAAAAATGTACCCTCAGTTATTATATCTCTAAATCATAAAGTCATAGAGCTAACTACTAAAAAAAGCCCTACATAAAATATCACATAAGCATTTAAAAAATTATGCATAGATAGTGCTGCATTTAGAGTTAATGTTAATAAACTTATACTAGTATAGATAGGTCACGGTGAAGGAGATACCAGGTGAAACGGATGGTCTTGAAATTGACTTCTCGATAGATTTGTCATTTTGTATTTTATTTTGTAATTATCGAATTGCTCGGACTAGATAGGCTAAGTTAGGCGTCCATTATCCCCAACGAAGCCCTTAAGGGGAATCGAACCTCTATCATAATATTAACAGTATTATGCTCTACCGTTGAGCTATAAAGGCTTTAGATTTTTAGGAGACAAGAGATTCGAACTCTTAAAGCAGAAAATTGCTATTGAGTTTACAGCTCAACCCTTCTTGCCAATAAAGGAACTCTCCTTCTTTATATAAGCTGACTATTTATTTTTCAATAAATAGGCTGCCAATGGGCAACACTTAATATAAAGAGTGAATTCAGTCTTAAATAGTTATTGCTTTTGAAAGCAACATTTAAAATAAAGAATTCACTTTTAATAATTGGGCTGCGATAAGCAGCACCTAATATATTATATTTTTTAGGTTTATAAACCCCGTGCAACTTCCACTACACGAACCATATTTCGACTTAACACTAATCAGAGTCACGCATACGAAGAATTCCATTATAATATTTTAATCCAATTTATAAAAGAGATTATAACAAAATAGCAAACTTATTGCGTAAGCTCCTTTCAGCATGCGACGAGTGGTTAGTACCAATCCGAGATTTAATTCACCGTGACATGGTGATTCACGATTACTAGTAATTACTTATTCATATAGTCGAATTTCAGACTACAATCCTTGTATAATTTATATCCTCTTTTTTGAGATTAGCTAAAATTCGCATTTTCGCATCTCTTTGTTAAGGACTACGTGGCACGTCTATAGCCCACAACATAAGGGCCATGATGACTTGTCTTTTTCCTTTTTATCTTTTCCGCTATAAAGAAAGATTGCTTTATAAAACTTTATATAAATAAAGCAAAGGATTCCGTTAATTCCATGGAAGAACCACAGTTTCACAACATTAACTGAAAACAGCCGTGCAACTCCTGTATTTATTGCTAAATATTCAAGTTGTGGTAAGGTTTTTCGTGGATCATCGAATTAAATAACATACTTCACTACTGGTGTCAGAAACGGTCTAGTGATTTCAGTTCCTGCGTTGCCACATTACTCTTGAGGTGAAATGCTTTCATTTTCATTTATAGACTAATTCTGCTTAAACTACACTCGCATCCTAAATTGTGCTACACTCTAAAGTGTTGCCTTATAGGACACGAGTTCCTATTTTAGCGACTAGTCCATGGCATTCATCATTGTCTGCAAAGACTACTAGGGTGTCAAATCCTGTTCGTGTTCTATGCCTTCGTCCTCCAACGTCAGTTATTACATAAAAGACAGCTTTCGCCTTTATCAGTCCCCTTGGTATCACAGAATATAATCTCTCCACCTCAAGTACGGTCTTCTCACATAAAACTCTAGTCAAGTACTCCTTTTAGTTAAGGTATTTTGACCGTCTGGGTACCCTTTAAACCTATTTAATATGAATAATGCTCGTCTCTTACGTATTACCGCGACTGCTGGCACGTAATTGGTCAAGACTACTATACATATTATCATAATTAATACGTACTTAAAACTTTATTTTAGTATAAACAATTCTGTTTCGTTTCCCCAAATTGCCAGTTCAGCCGTTAGGCCATTGACCAAAATTCCCCACTGCTGTACTAATTTTGCATTGGGCTTTTTTCAGACCCAATGTGACCGATCAACCTTTCAGTTACGGTTACGAGATTTTAAAGCTAGTGAAGACATTACCTTTACTACTACCTCTCTCGACGATATTAATCTTCTTCCTAAAGCGGCTTTTGCCTTTATTATTATGTGGTATTTTATCCCTCACTTTAAGGTAGTGAAAATATCATATACTCACCTGTACACCACTTATTAATTAAATTATTCATTATATTAATCGTACGATTAGCATGTGTCAAGCATTTGGACAGCATTCATTCAGAGCCATCACCAAACTCATTTATATAATTTCATTGATGTATTTCACAATCTGCTTGATGTCAAATACATCACTAATAAATCCAAAGCTGTTTAGGATAAGAATACGCTCCATTCATACCTCATGTTAAGTAAAAACTATATTAATCGTGACGAATTGGTCGTCGCGCTTACCAAACATATGGTAATAAATATATTTTTTTAGTACTTACCAAAACACGTGCACTAGCACACTCGCCCTATCTTACACATTTATAAGCGGACTGTCGTGGGATGTACTTAAGGTATGCACTTGTTTATGCACAACTTTTATGTTTTTTATAAGTAGGGGGTTGTCAAAAAACTACTACAATTTTAAACCTATTACATCATATTTAATTATATATAAAATATACTTGGTATTTAATTTCTAGGCTCCGCCTACTTGTAAATCTCCCCCGCTTTTACTGTACCCTAGAAATTAATATCCTATTTAATTTGATGCCAAGTACATCACATGCAAGATGAGACAAAAAACTTATAAATATAGGGTTAATTGTCCGCAAATAATAGTTTATACTCTGGTGGCCAGCCAGACATTCTTTATTAACTCTTGAATAATCTACTCACTCTACCTAAAAACTATGAATTAGATATTTAAGAAATAGAAGCAAACTATTTCATTAAAGACTAAAATACCTTTCACTTTTCCTTTAATCTAATACTTCGTTAAAGCTATATTTTAGAATTTCTGGTTTAAATGAAATAGTTAAGCGAAAACTGTATTTTTTATTCATTTAAAAAAACTAGTTCCGCGTAAACTAGCTTTTTAACTTTAAATGAACAAGTTCCGCGAAAACTTTTATAAATAATATCCAGCAAATAATTTTTTTATTAATACGTATCGCCAAGGAATAATTTTTCTTTTATTCATTGCTTCTACAAATAAAGAACTTAAAAATAACTAACACACACTATTATTTTTTATTTTCTCTAGAAATGACCATTATTTTTATTATGATAATTATTAGTTATCTATATACTAACTAAAGGGAGAACTTTACCATCTTTATCACTAAATTAGGATTAGTATTTATATAGTATTCTTTTTAAAAAGCACATACTTGAACCTAATTCTAAAAATTATCTGGATTTTTACTGTTTTATTAAATCAAATTATTAAGAATAAATTTAAACTTAACGTTCTTTATGTGGTTATTATTAAATTAAAGGTTAACTCCTACAACTACAAATCCCTGTTTAAAGATCAATGTTTTATTATTGTAGAGAGCTTGAATATTAATATTGAATTCTTAAATACTATTAATGATTTATGTATTCGTATTGAACCCAGATTATTACTAAGTCTGTATAGCTAATAGGATTCTTATTATTTAAGAGAGCCTAAGACTATTTTTTACCATTAAGATAATACCCTAGATTGCAAATTTATATAGATATACGGCAGACTAGGCGGCCGACAAACTACTAAATTCCGCCATAAAGCTTCGAATTAATGTAAATCTAATCCGTCTTTGATATAACCGCTAGTTAAAACTACAAATACTTGAGCTTGTATAAATGCGATACCTAATTCTAAACCAGAGAAAGCAATTATAAAAGCTAAAGGTACTAATCCTAAGAAGAAGAATATGAAACCTGAAGTCATAATATTGTAAGTAAATCCTGCTAATATATGTAATAACATGTGACCTGATAATATATTAGCGGCTAATCTAAGCCCTAAAGAAATATTTCTAGCTAAGTATGAAATAAATTCTATTAAAACTAATAAAGGTAATAAAGCTAAAGGACAACCAGCTGGTACTAATAATGAAAAGAATTTTAAACCATGTTTTTGGAATCCCAATATAGTTGCACCTAAAACAATAGTGAAACTAAGAGCAAATGTTAAAACAAAATGACTAGTTGATGCGAAACTGTAAGGTACCATACCTATTAAATTATTTATTAATATAAATATAAATAAAGTGTAAATAAAAGGGAAATATACTTGACCGCTTCTAGCATTTATTTGATTTACAACTATACCGTGTATTGTTGCATATAAGGATTCTTGACTAATAGATCAGTTGTTACTAATTAATTTGTTATTATTTATACTTAATACACTTAAAATTAATGTGAAAACTAATCCTATTGTTAAATATAATCCTATGTTAGTCATAGATATATGTAAATCACTTAATATAGGTAAATCTATACTTAATAAATCTCTTATTTCAAATTGAGTTAAAGGGCTAGAAATTTCTTTATTTAAATTGTTTAAACTTAAAGTATTCATATTATACTCTAAGCTTTTTATATAAGCCTACAAAAATCTAAATATCTATAATTTATTATACTCCAAATTTATCTAATAATGTTGAGATAAAAAGACGAGATACAAATAAACTAACTATTCTTGGTAATACGTATTTAGAAAATACGTATGTTAGTAATACAATTATAGCAAAAGCAAAAGTTACTTCGTTAATAAAATAAAATGGTACTAATTGAGGCATTTACAGAGAATTTTAGAGATAAATACTTATAAATCGTAACTTAATCAGAGGAGTATTAAGGTTTAATATTAAACTCGAAGATAAATAGAGGGAGTCGCAGCTACAGCTGCGTCCTTATAGCTACTACTAATATATTTGGTTTAGATCCATATATTATACAGTTTACATTCTCAGCTGACTGGCTATAATAAAACCAAACAAACAACTTAATAAAAATCAAACCTTTGGGTTGATCGCTACTGATTCTAATCTAATGACTACTAATTGTAGTCAGCCAGGTAAAGTAATTAGTAGTATTCTTATCAGTATTGTATTTAAAGAAAGATCATGGAGGAATCGAACCTCTTACTTAAGATTTGCAGTCAAAGTGTAGACCATCTACTTCATAATCTAGTTATATTTATTTTATTAAAGCCGCGACCACTATTACGTAGTCCGCGGTAGCTATAAGTTGTTTAAACTTTAAATATTCCACTAACCAAGGAAAAACCAGCAACCTGCCGGTTGCTTGCCTTATCTTACTAATATAAAATATACAAGTTTATTAGAAACTATAAATTAGATTAGCAACAGAATAGTGTAAACTATCTAATATTAAAGAAGGGTATATTCCAAGTATAACAGTAAATAAAACTAATATAAACAATAGTGTGAATTCTCTTTTTGTTGTGTCAAATATATTTTCTTCAAAAAATTTAGTGAAAGAACCTCCAAATGTAATTCTATTAAACATATAAATAGTATATGCAGCAGAGAATACTATAGATGTAGAACCTAATACACCTAATAATGGTAATTTTTCTACCATACCATAAAGAGACATAAATTCTCCTATAAAATTTAAAGTTAAAGGAGCTCCACAATTACCTAAAGATAATATAAAGAATAATATAGAGAATAAAGGCATAAGTTGAGCTATACCTCTGTATAGATAGATCATTCTAGTACCTGATCTATCGTATAATATTCCTCCAGCACATATAAATAAACCACTAGATACAAATCCGTGAGCTAAACCTAAAGCAATACTTCCTTCAATTCCTTGAATTGTATTACTAAATGCACCTATTAAATATACAGCAGCGTGAGATACAGAACTATATGCAATTAATTCTTTAACATCTACAGTTCTTAATGTACTAAAACTTGCGTATATTATAGTGATAACACCTATAGTATATACTATAAAAGTTAGATCTAATGTAGCTTTTGGTAATACAGGTAAAATTAATCTAAATATACCGTATAAACTTAATTTTAAAACAATACCAGCTAATATAATACTTCCACCTAAAGGTGATTCAACATGAGCTTTTAATAATCAATTATTTAAAAATATTACAGGTGTTTTTACAGCGAATGCAATAAAAATAGCACCAAATAATATAATCTGAGTAGTATAATCAAAATTTGTTTTAAATAATGCATCAAAATCTGTTGTACCCATTATAGAATACATAGCTAAAATAGCTAATAATAAGAATAAAGATCCTCATACTGTATATAAAAAGAAGTAATAACTTGCTCTTACTTTATTACTAGATCCAAATAAACCTATTAATAAAAATAAAGGAGGTAAAATACTTTCAAAAAAGATATAGAATAATAATATATCTGCAACTAAGAAACATCCTAATAATAATGTTTCTAATAATAATATAGTATTTAAATAAAATTTAACATTTTCTTTTATAGAGTTTCAATTCGATAATAAAGCAATAGGCATTATTATAGTTGTTAATAACACAAAATAGATAGAAATACCATCTACTCCTAAATAAATATCAAATAATTGAACATTATAATGTTCTTGTACAAATTGGAATTGATTTGTACTTGAATTAAAAAATATATAAACGATAAAAGATAAAATCATATTAACACTAGAAGTTACTAATGCTATTTGTTTGTATAACGTTACATTTTCAACATTAGAGTTAGGGCCTTCATAAGAAGTAAAACTAGATATAATAAATATACCTATAATTGGAATAATAAGTAAAAGGGATAATAACATCACTCTTGATAGTAATTTTTAACAAAGTCTTAATTTGTATCATAATAGGAAATTACGATGTATAGCCGCCTTCGGCTCCCAAATAATTAAGTAAGATCTACAGTATTTTAAGTAGGGAGTAAAAACCCTATTTAGCCACGAGGCATACTTCGTCAGCAGCTAGTGATGAAGTAGAAACTAGATAGCACAAACTAGCAAAATCCAAATATTATATTGTAATATTTATTACAAAGATATCAAGTGCATATAAAGTACAAGGTAATAATATAATGAAAGCAAATAATAAAGGTAGTAATACTGTTCAACAGAATGACATTAATTGGTCAAAACGTATTCTAGGGAATGAAGCTCTAACTCATATAAAAATGAAAACTAAAAGAGAACTTTTTGCACCTAAAATAAGACTAGAAAATAAACCACTTTCAGCAAAAGCACTTACAAAATTTTTCATGTTATTATATTCAGCAGATAACACTCAATCTATATCAAATACATAAGCACCTAAATTATTTATTAAGTTAAATCAGTATAATAGATTAAATCCGGCTAAATAACCACCTAAAAATAGTATACTTGTTAATATACACATTAATAAGATACTACCATATTCAGCTAAGAAGAAGAAGACAAATACAACCGCTGCGTGTTCTGTCATAAACCCACTAACTAATTCAGATTCAGCCTCAGCTAAATCAAATGGAGCTCTATTAGTTTCTGCTACAGAACCTATAAAGAATATTAAGAAAATTGGGAATATAGGTAATATAAGTCATACTGCTTTTTGAGCTTGTATATTAATATTTAAATTAAGACTACTAGTAATCATGATGATTAAAAGTATAGCTGAACTTAAAACTAATTCATAGCTAATTAATTGAGCTGTACTTCTAAGAGAACCTAAAAAAGCATATTTACTATTCGCACTTCATCCAGCTAATAGAATACCGTAAGTTCCTAAAGATGAAACAGCTAACATATAAAATATACCTAATTCTAAGTCATTTAAAGTTAAACCTGGCCCATATGGTACTACTCCATAACCTAATAGAGCGAAAGCTAAAGTAATTACAGGACCTAAGAAGAATAATATAGTATTAGCTTGTGTAGGTGCAACATATTCTTTTAAAATTAATTTTAAAGCATCTGCAAAAGCTTGTAATAATCCATAATATCCTACAGCATTTGGTCCTAATCTTCTTTGCATACTTGCCATAGTTTTTCTTTCGGCAACAGTTACATAAGCTACTGCTAATAAAGCAGGCAACATTAATAAAACTACTTCTAATACAGATAAAAGAGTTGAAGTATAATACATTTATTTCTAAAAATTAAGGTTTTTGTTTTATAAATACTAAATAATAAAATTTAAGAGCCATGTTTTATAACAAGACTGACGAGCATATTGCCTTACAAAGTACGAAGTCGGGACTTCGTTTCGCTATAAACTCTATTAAAGTATGATAGAAATAAAAAACCAGTAAAAAAATATACCTATAATTAAGTGTTTTTCAGAGTTTATCCCTGAGTTATCTCATTTCAGATTCGAACTAAAATCAGAATATTAGAAGTATTCGGCTCTACCATTGAGCTAATGAGACTTTTTGTATTTTCTTACTTCATAAGAAAAGACTAAAACTAGATTTAAGTAATTTAAGAGCGACTACGTCGCGCCCTAACTATTGTCAGTAGCAATATTATAAACTACAGTTACTTTGTAAAGGAAGACTTACAAAGGCATGAGGTTTAGGAGGACTACTTAATGCTCATTCTAAGCTAGGGTAACTTCTATTTAAAAGAGCTTGTAAAGTATCAGTGTAATATTGTACAGATAATCAAGGATTTCTGTTAGCAACTTTACCTTCAACTAATTGTTTGTATACTACATATAAGAATAATCATGCAGCTACAACACTTATAATAGATCCAAAACTACTAATTAGATTTCAACCTGCAAAAGCGTCAGGATAATCACTAATACGTCTAGGCATTCCTTGTAATCCTAAGAAATGTTGTGGGAAGAATGTTAAATTAACTCCTATAAATAAAACTCAGAATTGAATTTTAGCTAATACGATGTTATAATTTAATCCTAATATTTTTGGTATTCAGTAGTATCAACCACTAAACATTGCAAAAACCGCACCCATACTTAAAACATAATGGAAATGAGCAACTACATAGTATGTATCATGGAAAGCTATATCAAGTGAAGCATTAGCTAAAACAACTCCACTTAATCCTCCTATTGTAAACATAAATACAAATCCTAAAGCAAATAGCATAGAAGGTGTTAATTTTATAGATCCTCCATAAGATGTAGCTAATCATGAAAATATTTTAATTCCTGTAGGAACTGCAATAATTAATGTAGCAGCTGTAAAGTATGCTCTAGTGTCAACATCTAAACCTACTGTATACATATGATGAGATCAAACTATGAACCCTAATATACCAATAGACATCATAGCATAAACCATTCCTATATATCCAAAGATGCTTTTATTAGAACTAGCTGAAATAGTTGTACTTATTATACCAAAACCAGGTATAATTAAGATATAAACTTCAGGGTGTCCAAAAAATCAGAATAAATGTTGGTATAGTATAGGATCACCTCCTCCAGCTGTTTCAAAGAATGATGTATTAAAATTTCTATCTGTTAAAACCATTGTAATACCTCCAGCTAAAACAGGTAAAGATAATAATAATAATACAGCTGTTATAACTACAGCTCATCCAAATAAAGCTAATTTATGTAATCTTATACCAGGTGTTCTCATATTTACAACTGTAGTTATAAAATTAATAGCCCCTAATAAACTACTTACCCCAGATAAGTGTAATGCAAATATTGCTAAATCTACACTAGGTCCACTGTGACTTTGTAATCCGGATAAAGGAGGATATAATGTTCATCCTGTACCTACTCCACCTTCTATACATGCTGAAAATACCAATAGTATTAAACTAGGTGGTAATAATCAAAAACTTATATTATTTAATCTTGGAAAGGCCATATCGGGACCTCCTACCATTAAAGGCATTAGGAAATTACCAAAACCTCCAATTAATGCTGGCATAACCATAAAGAAAATCATCAGTATAGCATGTGCTGTTATTATACTATTATATAATTGATTATCTGCAATATATTGAACTCCTGGTCCACTTAGTTCTAATCTTATTAATACAGAGAAAGCTGTACCTAATAATCCAGAAAATAAAGCAAAAATTAAATATAAAGTTCCTATATCTTTAGCGTTCGTTGACAAAAATCATCTCTCTAGTCCCATACTTATCGAGGATGTTAATTTCTGTTCCTCATCTACTTCTTTAAACAACAATTTAATCACTAATTGTTCGAACAACAATTAATGTAGATTACTTCTAATTTTATATTTTTAAGAATTTTTTTTAATATAAACAAAGTAATTAGTAGTATTCTTATCAGTATTGTATTTAAAGAAAGATCATGGAGGAATCGAACCTCTTACTTAAGATTTGCAGTCAAAGTGTAGACCATCTACTTCATAATCTTTTTTTTTTAGAAACTTATTCATCAAACATTCAATTAGCTTCAGACATAATTTCCTCTGGCTCTTCATATATTGAACTAGAGTATGTTTCAAAACTTTCTGGTTCTTGAAACATTCAATTAGCTTCAGACATAATATCTTCTGATTCAAATTCTATAGGGTTATCTCCTGATTCTTCAAACATTCAATTAGAATCTTGCATTATTTGCTCAGGAGAATCGGAATACATTGTTGAAACTTCAGCGAAGAAACCTCAAAAATCTGTAGAAGTATTTAAATGTAAATCTCTTAATTGATCAAAATAACTCAATACATCTGATTTGTATACATGATATTCACCACAACTAGTACAATATTCCACGAAATAATCGAACTCTTCTGCCATACTATAATAAAAATTAACTCAATTTGAATCTGACAAAGTCTCAAACATATCTATGCCATGATTCCCCATAACTGAAGAACGAAAATCCACATAATTCAACATTAAAGCCCCATTTCCTTCTTTTCCTACATGACACCTTAAATTTTCGATAACACTTAGTCTTACTGCTATATCATCCTGTGTAACTACAGCATTATCTCAAGGTAATACTGTAACATCTCTAGAAAAATTAGATCATTCAGATAAAGTCGTGCTAAAATTATTATCTTCTAAATGCTGATAACATTCAATTTTTAGTTTATCAAGAATATCACTCGAAAAAGCAAGTTTTGGAACGTCTAAATTATAAATCATACTATCATTAACAAAAAAAGAGGATAAACCTTCTTTTAAGGCATGATACAATAAGTCAAAACTTTGAAATGTATGGAAGGGCGCTGGATCAATATCAAAAGATAAACAAATACAATATATAAGTAAAGATCAAATTAAGCTAAGATATACTAATAAAATATTTATTAAATATATAGACTTAATGAAGACGAAACGAACTACTAGATGTAGTAGCTATATATTTTGCAGTATTTTCTATTAAACTTACAGAAGGTACTATAACTAAGAAATACGAGAAGTATAAAACTGTCGAAATTTGCCCCAATTCTATAAATGGTGATTCAACATGTTTAGCCCCTAATTGCATTAGTATTAAGAAATTTGCTACGAACACATAGAAGAATGCTTTACTTAAAGGTCTAAATTGGTAACCTTTTGATTCTCCTAAATCTGTGTAAGGTAATGTTAATATAATTAATATAGCACTAAACATAGCAAGAACACCTAATAATTTATTAGGGATAGATCTTAATATAGCGTAGAAAGGTAAAAGGTATCATTCTGGAACTATAGCCGCTGGAGTTTGCATAGGGTTAGCCATTATATAATTATCGCTATCTCCTAATACATTAGGCATGAAGAATACAAATAGACTTAATCCAAATACAAACATAAATATAGTTATTAAATCTTTAAATAAGTAGTAAGGAGCAAAAGGTATTCTATCATAGTTACCTGAAACACCTAAAGGGTTACTTGACCCTACTGTGTCATGAAGAGCTATTAAGTGCATTAAAACTAATGCAGCTAAAACAAAAGGTAATACAAAGTGTAAAGCGAAAAATCTGTTTAAAGTTGCGTTATTAACAGAGAAACCTCCTCAAACGAATTCAACTATATCTTGTCCAATTCAAGGGATAGCACTTATAAGGTTAGTAATAACTGTTGCACCTCATAATGACATTTGTCCATAAGGTAAAACATAACCCAGGAAACCTATACCCATCATAGCTACAAGTATTATAGCACCTATAACTCAAACTAATGTTCTTGGAGCTCTATATGAACCATAGTACATACCTCTTCCTACATGTAAGTAAACTAAGAAGAAAAAAGCAGAAGCTGTGTTACTATGTAAATAACGTATTAATCATCCATTATTTACGTCACGCATTATATGTTCTACAGAGTTAAATGCTTCAGCAATACTAGGGTTATAATGCATTGCTAAAGTTACACCTGTAACTATTTGTATACCTAAACAAACTGCAAGTAAAGAACCGAAATTTCAAAGATAGCTAATATTAGTAGGTTGTGATGTATCTATAAGATACGAATTAGCTAGTTTTAATAAAGGATGACTTTTTAAAATTCTCATATTAGATTAATGGAAAAAATTTTTTTTTATATTTATTTAGTCGGCTGTTTTGCTCGACTTCGTAGGCCAATTCACAAATTAATATAGTATGAAAATATATTTAGAGTAAAATATTAATTTTAATATAGTTAATAAATTTTGTTTAACATAGTGCCAAAATAAATATTTATAGTTTAAATAGAAATTATTAAAAAATAGGGAGCCGCCGCTTTTCACTTAATGCTTCGTTAGCTTCGCTCGTAAAATATAGAACTTTCCTATTATATAATAAATAAATCTAGAATGTAGTGTATACAATTAAATTCGATGAAGAAAAATATTACCTATAGCAAATAAAATTATTCATTATTGTTGCTTTTTGTTTAATTTAAAGGCTACTAAATTAATTATTATTGCTTAGGTATCCTCTTTTAAAGGCTATTAAATTAAGAATTATAAATCTTAATTAGTGATCTTAGCAAACTTCACATGCTTTAATTAGATCACTAACAATTCTAAATAAATATCTTTGAATTCAATATTATAACCGATACTTTATAATACTAACTTATAGACAAGTTATACTAAAAAGCGAGAGAATCTTCCCTCATAAATTAGAGCTTGCCCATAAATTAAATTTTATATCATCTATTTTTATACTGAGGTTACCCTTGGTTATTTTCATTTCAATTAACACTATCAAAATAAAAATAGAACGCATATTTATTACAAAGTTTATTACAAATATGGTTAGGATTTATTGGATTCGAACCAATATCATAATGATTAAAAGTCATATGTATTTACCATTATACTAAAATCCCTTTTATTTTTTATCTCTAATTTATAGTATTATACTATAATATTAGGTATTCTGTTTGGTATTATTAAGACAACCAGATATAACCTTAAACGAATACAATTTAGATTGAGAATACAAGATATTAATGCTTTTTAAAGCATCGTCATTACCATTATTTTTTAGCAGCCGAATGCTCGCCTCCATAAAGTGTTAAGATACTAATAGAAAATAGTAAAACTAAAGAAGATAAATCTAAATTTTGTAAGAAAGAATAGTATATAGATGTATATGCAATAAATCCTATTAATATAAATAAAGCATAATTTGTAACAACACCTGTATTTAGGCTAGAAATAATTTTACTAATTTTAATTAATAATTTTTCTAAACCAAAAGGACCTAAAAGTTCTATACTTCCTTTATCTAAAATTTTCGTAGTTTGACCTCCCATATTTAAAACTAAGTTTACAATAAATTTATTATAGAAATATTCAACTAAGAAACGTTGGTTAAAGAATCCGTAAATAGAATGACCTAAATTAGATAATTTAAATTTGTTTATTAAATTAGGGAAAAATTCTGAATAAATTATAGCTATAGCTGTAAATGACACTGTAAAGAATAAAGGTAATAATTTGAATGTAGTAGGTACAGCAAATTCTGTATCTATTAATATTTCATGTATAGGGTGAATAAATATACTGTTATCTGTAAAGAATCCTGAACCTAAACCTATAAAAATATCTTTAGTTATATACCCAAAATATATAGAAAAAATAGCTAATACTACTAGAGGTAGACTTAAAAATATATCACCTTCATGAGCGTGTTTATAAGAAACTATATTACCGTTAGGGTTAGCTAAAAAAGTTAGATATAAAACTTTAACAGAATATAAAGTAGTAAATATTGCACCTATAACAGCTATAACGTATACAGCCACACTACTAAAGTAATATTGCCCATAAGCGGATTCTAATATAAAATCTTTACTATAAAATCCTGTCATAAAAGGGAAAGCAACTAAACTAAGACTTGCTATTAATATAACAGAGTAAGTTAAGGGTAAGAATGCCCCTAATCCACCGTATTTTCTTAAATCTTGGTTATCAGCTACTGCATGAATAACTGCACCGGCACCTAAGAATAATAATCCTTTATAGAAAGCATGATTAACTAAATGGAATAATGCTATATTATATGAAGATAGACCAATAGCAATAACCATCATACCTAATTGACTCATAGTAGAGTAAGCAATTATTTTTTTTATATCTTGTTGGAATAAACCTACAAGAGAACTAAATACAGTTGTTATTGCACCTAATCATAGACATATTAATAATACAGTAGAACTATATTCGATTAAAGGAGATGAACGTATTAATAAGTAAACTCCTGCTGTAACCATAGTAGCCGCGTGAATTAATGCAGAAACAGGTGTAGGACCTTCCATGGCCATAGGTAATCAAATATGAAGACCTACTTGAGAACTTTTTGCCATTGCACCTATTAATAAGCATATACCTATTATAGTAACAATGTTTTCATTAATATAAGGACTTAATGAAAATACTGTAGTATAGTCTAAGTTACCTAAAGATCATAAGATAGCAAACATACCTATAGTTAAAAGACAATCTCCTACTCTATTAGTTAAGAAGGCAGACATAGAACTTTGGTTAGCTGCTATTCTAGTAAATCAGAAACTAACTAAAAGGTATGAACAAACCCCAACACCTTCTCATCCAACAAACATTAATAAATAATTATTAGCTGTTACAAGTATGATCATCATAAAAGTAAAAAGGCTTAAATAACTAAAAAATCTTTGATTGTGAGGATCTGCACTCATATAACTTATAGAGTATATATGAACCAGAGAACTAATTATTAACACAGGAATTAACATTGAAACTGTTAAGCTATCAAATTGGAAGCTTCAAACGATGTTAAACGATTCACTGTTTAATCAAGGGAATAAATGTAAGTACACAGGACTGTTGTTAAATCCTACTTCAAAAAATGCAACGATAGCTAAAGTTGTTGTAATTATTATACTTGAACAACCTAAAAAACGTGCTCCACTAACTCCGACTTTTCTTCCAAAAAATCCGGAAACTATTGATCCTAATAAGGGTAAAAAAATTATACTTAAATACATTATTTATATTCTATTGCTATACTTCCTCTTAATCTATAAAAAGCAACTAAAATACCTAAACCTATTGCGGATTCAGCTCCAGCAATAACTATAATATATATAGCATAAGTTTGCCCTATTATGTCATCCATATTTACAGAGCTTACTAATATTAAAAAAGTTATAGATACTAGCATTATTTCGATTGAAATAAGCATTAATATGATATTTTTTCTATTAAATACGAACCCTAAGATTCCTATTAAAAAAAGTATTAAAGTCAAACTCATATATTCTATTTATTTTATATCAAACTATTCGTGTACAATATATTTATATTGTGAATACCTGGATTTTGCCTCGAATCCCGACTCCCGGGTTCAAAGATTAAAATACAAGTATTCTAAAGGTATATGAGACTTGAACTCATATCTTAGCGGCCGTAACGCTCTTCTTTACCATTAAGATAATACCCCTTTGGTTTTATTTTATTTAGTTTTAATTTCTATTTATTCTAAAAATTTAGAAATCAAACGAGTCAAAGATTGAAGGCATATCCAATCATTCTTCTTGTTCAATTTCAATAACAAAATCTACGGGTGATAGAAAGTTTTCATCTCTCTCTTTACCGTAAAAAAATAATGATATATCCTTAAAAAGGCTTTTATTAGAAATACCATTATCTGTACCACCTACACTATCCCCGGGACCACTATCTTCAGGACCACTTACACTAGGACCACCTCCGCTAGAACCTGTACCAGGACCACCTTTCCCGTTGTTATCATCGTCAGAATCGGATTTACGTTGCCGTTTAGGATTTGGATAATCATCCTCCTCCCCATCAAATTTTCTCTTCCGAGTAGATTGATTACTTTGATCTGATTCGATAACATGAGCTTTATCCTCTGAACCTTCTTTAGGATCAGAGAATGCCCCGGTACCAGATTGTTCCCCATCACTAACAGATTCTGCATTAGTTGAACATTGTTCACTCTGGTCAGAATCATAGCCCTGTTCATTAGTACTCTCGTCAGCATGATAATCTGAGCTAGTAGGAGAATCCCCGGAGTCCGACGAACCATAATCCGAGCTATCATTAGCCGGATCAGAAGAACCATTATCCGCCTCTTGCGAACCATTATCTTCGAAAGAATCACTAATTTGTTCTTATTCAGAACCACTATCTTGAGAAGAATCGCTAACTTCTTCTTCTCCCATACCTGAATCATTAGAATCACTATTTTGATCATCATTACTTTCAGGATAGTAAAAACCTAAATCCACTTCACCTTCAGGCCCACTTTCAGCCTCCAAACCTGAATTAGCATCCTCTGCTGCTTGTTCTTCAACAGCGTTAGCTAACTCGGCCCCATTCTCTATACTCTCCTCGTAACTATCTTCTTGACCTCTCATAACTAGAACGCCTCCTAAATACTGACCCGTACCTGTATATGCTGTAGTAACCTGATTACGCACTTCTCTTTCTATAGCGGCACGGTCAACTCCTGGTAATTGTGACGATACTAAAGCAGTAATCCTTTCAATATCTTGTTCGACTAAATTAGCAGCTATTCGTCTCCCTTCTGCACTCTGTGCAGTTAACGCGTCACTGAAACGAATTTCAGCGCTAGCCGGTGTTCTAGTCGCTTCCATGAAAGTACGCGCAGCTTCATCATGTCTGCTACCCGCTCCAGTATTTTGATTTTGGTCACTAATGAAACTAGATGCAGTTAAAGGTGCGGGGTATTCCTCTGAATTATTGTAACTAGTAGTTACGTGATTTTTTATAACCTCTTTTTCATTTTCATTTAAATGATTACGATTTTGATTCATTTCGTATTTTATTTTGTAATTATCGAATTGCTCGGACTAGATAGGCTAAATTAGGTGTCCATTATCTCCAACGAAGCCCTTAAGGGGAATCGAACCTCTATCATAATATTAACAGTATTATGCTCTACCGTTGAGCTATAAAGGCTTTAGATTTTTAAGTAAATTGCTATAAAATTTACTGCTTAACCCTACTTGTCCAAGGAACACTAGAGAATCATGAAATTATTTTTTTACATTTCATCTCAAAAATCTATTACCTCAAAAATTGAAGTAGTAGATTCAAGTTCAATGACAAAATCTATAGGACTACCAATTAGTTGAGTATTCGTTGTTAACTGTTCAGTTGACATGGACTTCAAAGAATTAGAACCTGAAGAACTTGAACCTCCACTAGGATCAGAGGGACCACTACCACCTGAAAACCCACTAGGACCACCTTTACCATTATTGTCATCATCTTGACTACGTTTAGTAGATTCTGGCTGTTTACCTGATGATTTTGCACTAACCGATGAAGGAGATAATTGTGAATCTTCGAGTATAGAAGAACTTGATGCACCAGTAGTTAATGAATTAGTAGACCCCGGTGTATTAGAGCTAGTAGAAGCTACTGGTGGAACATTCGAACTAGTAGAAGCTACTGGTGGAACATTCGAACTAGTAGAAGCTACCGCCGGGACATTAGATTTATTATCTGAACTAGATGAAGAGGTAGCGCCTGAAGATGGCAGACTATCTAAGAAATTCTGTAGATATGCCTTATTCTCCGCTTGCTTCTCTTGACCTTTAGGTGTATTCTTTAACTTATTTCAATAATAATAAGCAGTCATAGCATCTGTATGTAATTTACTCTTAGGGTCATCAACATTAACCACAACCGGAAAATTCGCCGGTCTAGTACGGCGAGTTGAAATAGCATTACTAGATTCTACGTCATCTACTGCCTCATCCTCCGATAGATCTCGGTTGTCCTCCATGGGTAAATCACGGTTGTCGTCCGTCCTTAGCCGAGAAGAGGTGCTAAAGGATTGATTTTGAAGACCATTAAGGTGAAAAGTACTATATAATACATAAGAAGGGGAGAAAGAAGAAATTCACTTAGATTTAGTGTAAGTATATAATCTTTTCTTCATAGTTACTTTACTGTCCTTATTTTTTATAGCGATAGCCTGATAACAGTAAACAACAAGAAAAGAGTGCTCTACGACCGCAGCTATACTGGGCAAGAGTACACTACTTATTGCGACAAAAGTCAAGATAAGAAATTTTCTAAACTTACTGATTCAATTACTA
>JAJOCG010000016.1:0-108682 GCA_029169025.1 Colletotrichum nymphaeae | reverse complement strand
TTTTATATTAATAAAGCTAGAAAAAGTTATTATATAAATTATATTATATAGTGGTTTTTTTTTAGCTTTATAAGCGTAAAAATCGACCTTAACAGGATTATGCTTTTAAAAGAAATTATATAATATAGTATACTTTTTAACTATATAATATACGTAATATACCCTAAATATACGCTTAATATAATATAATAATTTTAATATAAAAACTATTATTTAATTTAGAATAAGTAAACTACCCTCTTTAATAGCGGCGCTAGCTAAAAAAGTTAATAATAAAAATTAGCTATAAAAGTTTAAAACGGCCCTTAATTATAGAGGTTCTAAACTTTAATACCAACGTAGAGGTTTCTAAAAAAAGGGCTAAAAGGGCTAATATTTAGCGTATATTACGGCTAGCTAATCGTAATAAGTATATTAGTAAAAGTTAAGGCTACGAATATTAAATAAATAGTATCATAGTTATAGATAGCTTCCCTAAAGCTATATTTATAAATTATAAAATAAGTAAGGCTTTAGTAATTAATCATAATCTTATTAGAAAGGGTTCTTAATAAAAATAACTAAAAGTAATCGTAAAATCTAATACTAAGTTAATTACTAAAAAAGCTATAAGAGGTCTTTTTTTAAGCTTAGCTCGAGTTTATATTATATATAAGTCCCGTTCCTAAATATATCCTTTATAATATTCTATTCTATTCGTTAGTAATTAGGGGTAAATACTAATAATCGCTTACTTAGAGTAATCATAATAATTACTTTATTACTTAATTACTTTTCTTATCTCTACGTAACTTATTCTATAGTTCTTCTGTTCTATAGGATAACTCCTATATTTCTAACTAAGTATATATATAGTACGCCGTAGCTACTGCGAGCCTGCGGGGCAGGCCCTAGTCTTAGTTATATATGTTAGGTCGTAATAGCGTACTAGAGCTCGTAAAGATTTTTTTTATCCTTATTATTTCTAATATTACTTTTAAGCTCTATTTAAACTAAACAAGCTTATTAAATAAACTTATTAAATAAACTTATTAATATATAAATTACTACTTAGATAACTAATTAGATAACTAGTTAAGAAGTTAGCTAGTTAAAATATTACTTTAATAAGAACTTATTCTATTCTTAATATATAATTAATAATTAGTAACTTAAAGATACTTATTAATAAGTTTACCCCTTTTAAGCTAGGCGCCCTTAGTTAGCTCGATACTCTAGCTATTAGAACTAATATAAATATACTTAAAGAGTAATATAATAATATAATAAGCTAAGTAATAATACGAACGTTATTAATAACTAAGGTAATATAAATATTAAAGTTTAGTATATTAATATTAGCTTAGAAATTATGCTTTACAGGGCTAAAAATCTTTTTAATATAGGTTATATTATAAATATAAGGGATTATATAAGAGGTCCTTTAACCCTTAATAAAAAAGAAGGATATAATATAAGATTTAATTACTTATATAAGTTAGTACTAAGAGGTTTCCTATATATATTAGAGTAGTTATAGCTTGCTCTTTAAATAGTTAAATATAATAAAAGGTTAGGAGTTTTAATTAGTAATTAAATATAGAGCGTAATATACTTAGTTTTCTTTAATACGTAGTATACGGTACGGCCCTAGCGGATTGCTCTGTCGGGGGAAATTATATTATATTTTCCGAGCTCTTTTTTATAAATAAGCTTAATAAAGATAACTTTTATTAAATTTAGAAATTAAAAATACTAAAAGTATAAAAATATTATTATTATAATAATTTTATATAAACTTTATTATTATATTACTTTTTATACTTATAAAAAATTAATAATTAAGGCCTTATTACTCTTCCAATACTTTTATTTTAAGAATTTTCAAGTTTATAATAAAGAAATCTTTTTTAACTATTTAAAAGCGGTATAATTTATTACTTATCTATTATTTACTTATTACTTATTATTATATAATAGTTTTTTTCCGGCTTTATAAGTATAAGAAATTGACTTTAATAAGATTACGTTTTTAAAAAGAATTATATAGTATAATATATTTTTTAATTATATAATACGTATAATATACCCTAAGTACGTACTTAACGTAATATAATAATTTTAATATAACAACCACTATTAATTTTAAATAAATAAACTATTTTATAATAATACTAGCTAAAAAGATTTATAATAAAAGTCGGTTATAAAAGTTAAAAGTAGCCCTTATTATGAAAGTTCAAAACTTTAATAGTAATATAAAAGTTTTCAAAAAAAGGGCTAAAAGGGCTAATATTTAAGTACTTTTTAGAGCTTATTAAAATTCTTTTCATTTTTATTATTTTTAATATTACTTAAAGCTCTATTTGAATTAAATAAGTTTATTAAATAAACTTATTAAATAAATCTATTGAATAAACTTATTAAATTAACTTATTAAATAAAACGTATTAAACGAGTTTATTAATATATAAACTATTATTCAAATAATTAATTAAATAAATAATTAAAAGGTCAGTTAATTAAAATATAATTTTAATAAGAACTTAAAAATACTTATTAATAAGTCTACCTCTTCTAAACTAGGCGCCATCTTTAGCTAGCTCGACGCCTTAATTATCATAATTAATATAAATATATTTAAAAAATAGTATAATATTTCTAAATAATATAGAATCTAGCTAGGTAATATTATAAATATTATTAATAACCGGGCTAATATAAATATTAAAATCCTATATATTAATACTAATTTAAAAATTATATTTTATAGAATTAAAAGTTTTTTAAATATAAGCTAATTTATAAACATAAAAGATTATATAAAAGGTCCCCTAACTTTTAATAAAATAAATATAATATAGGATTTAATTATTTATACGGGCTAGTATTAAGAGGTCTTATATATATAATAATAAATACAACTCGCTTTTTAAATAGCTAGATCTTAGAGAACTCTTTAGTTAGTAGTTAAGTATAAAGCGTAATATACTTAGTTCTCTTTGATACGTAATATATAGTACAGCCCTAGCGGATTACTCCGTTGGGGGTATTACTCTAGCACGGTAGCTATAAAGAGGCAATTAGGAATATTCTTATAAAAGAATATAATAAATAAATATTCATATAGAAGCAAGAATATATGAATATAGGGGTAATAAGCGTATATAAAAGAGGTTTAAGTAATAAAGAGAGTAATATAGTTAAATTACTATATGAGAAGTTGCTTGCTTAACGAAAGGTCTAAGTAGGTAAAAAGATGCCTATATATAGGCATAAAAACCTCTTACTAGAATATTCTACTGCTTATTAATTATGATATAATTAATAAGCATATACGTAAGTGTATACGTAATCGTAGTACGTAATACTGCTTCGAGTAAATTCCAGCATATTCCAATACCTTCCAGTACTTTCTATAGCTTATATAAACAGTATTAATTACGTAATCAATATATATATTAATCTATAACAAATATAGATTAATATAATATATTATATGCTTACGTAATATAAAGAATAAGGCAAATAATAAGGTAAACAAATTTACCTTTTTAACAATTACTCATTATTATAAACCTCTAATTATTATATAGTTTAAACTTAATTATTATTATTAAACTAGTTCTTTTTATATATATAATAAGTAGTTTCAGAAACTTATTTTAAATAAAAATATATTTACTAATCGAGACTTAAACCCATAAACTAAGCTTATTTTATATAATCATAACCTTTATTTTCTTTAAAACTAATTTATTAAATTCTTTATCCTCGAGAAACTTATTTATATATACTATACTTATTAACCTATATAATATATCTATTTCTTTTTCTATATTTAATAATTAGAAATAAGGCCTAATTACTTTAATAATTACTTTTTTAATTTAGTTAAATTTAATTAAATAATCTTCTTTAACTTTAACTAATAAGTTCTTATATAAAAAGATCTATATTTAACGGTTTTTAATTAAGTTAATATTCTTATAAGCTTATAAAACTTATTTAATAAATTCCTTAGTTTATATATATATATATATATATATATATATATATATTATATATATATATATTAAATATAAAAATATTTAATTATCTTATTTTTTTTTTATATTTAAAGTAATTTATTTTTAGCTTTACTTAGTTTTATTTTATTTTATATATTACGTACGTAAAACAGCTCACCCTATATAAATATATTTCTATATAGAGTTTCTTTTTAAAAGTATATATTAGTATATACGTATGTTATTAAGTTAAAAAGTATAATAGTACCCTACAATATGCGCAGAGCTTTTATTAAAAAAGGTACCTACGTCTAGCCGTACTACTAGCTACTTATTAATTATATAGCATAATACCTAGGTAGGTAAATAGCCGGCAATACTATTAAAGTCGGAGCTATTTAAAGTTATAATACTATAATTTTTAAACTTTTTAACCCGTATTATATTACATTATGGTATAATTAATCTATTATAAATATCCTTATTTATAAAACCTTAATACCCTTAAAATAAATATAAAAGAATTATTTATAAGCTATTAAATAATAAATAGATCCCTTTTTTTATATCCTCTTATATTCTCTTATATCCTTAAGTTTTTAAATTTTTAAATTATAATAACGTTATTATGCAATATTATAAATAATATATATATAATATATACTACTCTATTTAATTTAATAAACCTAGCCTTACTTTTTAAGTTCTATATTTTAAATTTAACTTATTATTATTATTTAAATAAAAAAGCTATTATTTTAGGCTTATTTTATATCCTTAAGGACGTAATTCTTTTTTATAATACTTTATATTTTTTATTACGCTTTTTAAAAAACATGCCTTTTCATTATTTATTATTAATATATTAAATTAAGTAGTTTTAATATTATACTTCTTAAAATATTTTTAAATATATTATTATTAAGCGCGAACTCTACTCGGATTAGAGGCTAGTTTATTAATAATAATATTACTTTTTTTTATTAATATTTTAATAATAGCTACTCGTTTTATAAGGGCCCTAGGTATTTAATATTATAATTAATATATAGTACGTAATTAAGCTATTATTATAAGTATTTTCAACACCCTAACGGAGTAATCCGCTAGGGCCGTATAATATATTACGTATTAAAGAAAACTAAGTATATTGCGCCCTATACTTAATTACTAATTAAAATAGTAATTAACTAACTCGATTATTATTTCTTTTTTATTAATAGCTCCCGATTTTTTATTACCTATTTATAGGGCGAGCTTTATTTATTTTAATATATATAGGACCTCTTAGTACTAACTTATATAAATAGCTAAGTTTAGTACGATCTTTTCTTTTATATAAGTATTATTATTATTTAGAGGGGCCCATAAGAGCTATTTAAAGTATTAGTTTATTACCCTAACTTTATATATTTTTAACTTACTTATTATAATTATTATAACTAAACTAGCATTAATATATTAAATCTTAGTATTTATATTAACTTAGTTATTTATAATACTTATAATATTATTTAATTAAATTCTATATTATTAAAAAGTATTTTATTATTTTTTAGGTATACTTATATTAATTATAAAAGCTATAGTGTTAAGCTAGCTAAAGAAGGCGCTTAGTCCGAGAGGGGTAGACTTATTAATAAGTATTTTTAGGTAAGGTTCTCGTTAAGGTAGTAGTTTATATATTAATAAGTTTATTTAATAAGTTTATTTAGTAATTTATTTAGTTTAAATAGAGCTTTAAGTAATATTAAAAATAATAAAAATAAAAAGAATCTTTATAAGTTTTAATATAAATAATAAATATTAGCCCTTTTAGCTCTTTTTTTAAAAACCTCTATGTTATTATTAAAGTTTAAAACCTCTATAATTAAGGGTAAATAACTTCTTTACTAAGCCGCCTCTAACTTTTACAGCCGATTATTATAGCTAATTATTATAACTAACCTTTATTATTAACTTTTTTAACTAATACTACTATATAATAAAGCGAGCAGCCTACTTATTCTTAAATTAAATAGTAGTTTTTATATTAAAATTATTATATTATATTAAGCGCGTACTTAGGGTATATTATGCGTATTATATAGTTAAAAAGTATACCGTATTATATAATTTCTTTTAAAAATATAATCCCATAAAAGTCGATTTTTTATACTTATAAAGCTAGAAAAAAAACCACTATATAAGTATTCTTGAGGCTAAACTATATTAATAATAAATAGGGCTACTACGAGGATTATAATAAAAAAAAAGTATTATTATTAAATTAAGTTAGTTAGAAATAAATTCTAAGATAATTATTAAAAATCGAATAGTAAAGTACTTAGTACTTAATAATAATATAATTATTATTTAAACTAAAAGGTTATTAATAAAATAATAGTGGGCGGGTAGGCTGCTATAAAAAAACGGCTACGCTTTTATTCAGAATTATTTTTAATAACTTATTATAATAGCTAGAGGCTATTTCTAGCTTTATAAATATAAAAAATCGACTTTAATAAGATTAAGCTTTTAAAAAAGAATTATATAATATAATATACTTTTTAATTATATAATATACGTAATATACTCTAAGTATATCCTCAACGTAATATAATAATTTTAATACGAAAACCGCTATTTAATTCAAAAAAAGTAAGCTATTATTAAGAGGTTTTATATTTATTAGAATAAATATAACTTATTTTTTTAAATATTTAGGACTTAAAAAACTTTTTATAATAAAAAATTAGGAGTTTTAGTTAATAGTTAAGTCTATAGCGCAGTGTGCTTAGTTTCTCTTAATATATAATATATAGTATAGCCCTAACGGATTACTTTATTAAAAAGAAAATATTAATTATAATATACTAAACTTAATTAATACTTTATAAAAATCGTTTATATTAATCTTTTTTTAATTTTTAATTATTTTTATAGTATTATATATTAGATTTAAAGTTAATTTGACTTTTATAAATACTAAATAGAGTTTCTTTTTATATAGTATTATTATAGTAGTTATATATTATAAGTTAAATATTATTAAAGTGATTAGGGAGGACTTATTAAAGGGCTAAAAGAATGGGGGGGGCTAAAAGTAAATAAGTTAACTCAAAACCTACTAAATTTAAATAGAAATATAGATTTTGTTTAGTTAATACTACAGAAATACTTCGGAGTCCTTGAAACCGACTGTTATAATAAAGTTAGAAGATTATAAATCTCTATATTAAGGACTTACTGTGTATAAGTGATGCCCCCCTCCCTTTTTGGGCTGCCTTTGATCTTTAACGTATCTTATTATTCGACGTACCTCTTGAACACTAGTTAGTTCTGTCGCTGGATCATTCTGTTGATGATCCTGCTTACTAAACTATTATCAAATTGTTGAGCATCTACCTTATCAAAGTCGCCAGTAAGCTCAGAGCCGGACGAGTCTTCAGTCCACAGCCATGGGCTACTGAGATCATTTTAATTCGGATACTGTTGCATTTTACTAGATACTAGCCACAAGATGGGGTTACAGCCAAGGCCCAGGTCATGTAATAGTAGTACCCAAGGCCTTCCTCTACAACGTCATCACTTTACTTCTGAATTCAGGGTCTTATTTCGTTGCTAGTCACTAATATAGAATACAGAGACGATTAATACCCTGTATTAATAGACCCATGAGCCCATTCATGTTTGTGTCGAGTTCAAAAGCTGTCACTAGCTGTAGTTATCATCGGAGCTGCACGAATCCATCCACATTCCCAGAAGACTATGTATACACTACATGTAGCATTATAAACATCTTACAATGTTTCATTTCCATATACAATTCCTCGATTGAGTATAATGTTATCAACGACGAAGTTCTTTTAGACCGATATTTAGTACAAGATCTCGAGCTTGCTAGCATACTACGGCGCGAGCCTGCTTTGCCTTCTAAAGATCGGATTCGGTACCGACTTTTATACAGAGTCTTGACTTGGACTATCCGTCTACTATCCAATAATCATCATTGGCGTGTTCGCGCAATGCTGAGTAGAACAAGTCTCTATTTTTTGTATTTCCAACGAACATAACCTGGACGAAGGCAATTAGAAGCTAGGGTCGAGGACCGAGAGTCGCACAGCTGGATCCAGACATTAAGAGCTAGCTAGAACTAGATGTGGTACTTATTCTTCCACAAGCTTTGACCGAGTATGTGACGACTGCGTTGAACATTCAAGGGGAGTGCGGATCGACTTGCGAAAGGAAGAAACAAGCACCGATATAGCCGACCTGTGTTGCGATAACGAGCCTCAAAGAATCTTGTAAAACAATGAGTGCCGGAATGAGTGGATCAAAATATAGGCAAGACCTCGACTGACCTTTCAAGAGAATAGAAAGAGAATAATCGATATTCTATTCGACGAGCGCCACTACTAACCTTTCTACTCGGTATAGCTCCCAAGTCTCTTCAGTGCGTACTCTCGCTCCTAAACGAAAGGGCAAGAATGAGTGACATGCATTGCCGAGCCACCAAAGTATATGGATGCTACGAGATTCAGCACATCTTCAAGTGCTCGTCAAGTGGGCAAGGGAGAATTTCAGTTGCTAATAAAGTAGTGCAATGTAACCAGCTACTAACAGTCCAGCAAGACACTTAGGGAGTTCAATCACTATATGGTCACTAATGCTTCCACCCCCCTCTCCCCCCTTCGCTCGGCCTTCCACGTGAAATGCAGTCTATCTATGCCTTCAATGTTAAGGCATGCGAAAGAGTATAAAAAACGTAATTAGATGGGCCTTGTCATTTTAAAAGGTGATAACCTAATAGCTGCTGACAGAAATAAGCGACGGCCCGCGCTATGCGGACTACGGTATACGGTAAACAGTATACGGTATACGGTATACGGTATACGGTATACGGCATAAAGTACTAAGTGGTAAGCGAAAGGTGGAACCCACAGCGAAGTCCGGTCGCGGCGTAATACGACACAGCGCGGCAGTTACGTATGTCGAGTATTACAGCGATGCAGTATTTTGAAGTGCTCGAGACCAGTCAAGGGCCGTTGAAATGACCTCAACTAGGAACAATCGTGACTTATCATTATCGACCACGGCCTAGAAACCGGAGTGCCGAGATTACTAGGGATAGTGACACTATTTCACAGCTCTTCTCTGCTTGAAGGATTATAAATCACTAGAGGCGGATGAAAGCTACCTACGATGTAGTAGTAAAATCTCACAGAAATTTTTATAAATCCTGAATGTCCCAACCAAAGGAACCATTTTTTATATCACCACATGAACATCGAGAAGCAACCCGATGCACCATTCATCATGAACTTCCTTACTACTGCGTTACTTTTGACAATGAGCCACAAGACATCGGCTTGCGGTGGACTTGTCCCAGTGCACGTACAGCGCGCGGCAGCTGCCTCGGGGAGTCATATCCTGAGGCGAGGTAAGAGGCTAGTCTAAGGACCATAAGTACCTTGTAAGCGACTAAAAATTCATCAGACACGCCTCCCCTGGAGTCTCCAACGAACCAAGACAACATCACACACTAGACAGTGGATCAGAACACAAGGCAGATGCAGCTATCTGACGACGCTTTCAATGCCCGAGATCTAGCTCGCTTCAACCATGATGAAAATGTCAAGGTTTATCAAGGGACAGCCATCAGGAACCTGACAGAGCATCTCCAAGACATTGTAGTCGTGTACTCCAACACTGACTTGACCCTGCATAATCACGACTACAAGATCTTGTTCGGAGAAGGAGACTGGACTGTGGCCGTTGAGACCATCACCGGCATTCAGAATGGTCCCTTGACTAGTCTTGACGGCACCTATCTACCTCCTACGAACAAGCCAGTCCAATACGACTTGATGACGATCGCCCGCTGGAGCAACGGATGGATGGTGGAGGAATACCTGTGGTCCGACAACCCTTTGATTCACCGCCAGCTCGGTGTGTTGGGGAATAGACCAGCCGAGAATTTACCTGATCTGGAACTGAATCTTGCGTCGCCGCTATCAACGGGTCCCAACAACACAGACACCTCGTCCCTTAACAAAGCCTACATGGCACAGTCGACGATGCTCTGAATGACGGTAACTTTACTTTGGAAGGCCTCAAATTATCGCCGAAAGCCGAGATCTTCGGTCTTTCTGATCAGCCACTGAGCCCCCAGGGGTACATCGATTGGCTTAACAACATGAAGACCGCATTTCCCGATCTACGACTCGAAAATCAACCCTACCGACAGATTGTGGGCCAGGGAGACTGGACTGCTTCTGCTGCCTTTCTCAGCGGCACTCACAAGGGTGAACTGGTTCTGCCCGAATACATATCTGGAAAGCCGATCTCGGGGCCACTGGGAGAGGTTTTGACCTGCTGCATTACACGATTGCTAGGTGGCAGGAAGGCACAATTGTTGGTCTCCGAGTCAACTGAGACCTCTTTGGCCTGGTCAGTGCGCTTGGCATCTCTCTGTAAAATTCGACATACGTCGAGTGACTTGTATACCCGGTTGCGGCAGACACACTTGGAGTCTCTACTGGTGGAGAGCTAATTTGACAAGACGCATTTTTCAAAAGGCTGCTTGACAGTGGAGGAGAAATTCTAGGCTCTTATTGAAGTTGAATAGTCATTCCTTAGAAGTAGATTAAACAAGGCAAGATTCACTTCCAGCGATCACCATGGCTAGTTCGAGAAGGGAAATGAGCCTTTTATGATCGAGGTTTAGTAGTTACTTCACCGCTCCGCCTATCATAGTGGGGAGGGACATGCTCCTCAGATGTGCCCAAATGGTACTCATTACATTTGTTTGAGTCGTGATATCCACAATGCAGGTAAAATGATGAAGACATAATCCTCTCTGGACGCCTCATGACTCAATGGCTCGCCGTCGGTAATCGTGGTTCGGTCCATCCGTTGTTTCCAAGTACTGAATTGTAAGATTGTCTGAGTAACCTATCAAGTTTACCTTACGAATTGATACATGAAAGTAACGTCGCCAAGCTTGGTTCTGCCTTTTCTATGCGATGATACAAGTCTGGAGATTGAGTAACATTTCAGACCTTAGGCTTCACGTATGCCCAAGTCTGCGGCCCCAAAGTCGGAAACATTCGGGAAGATCCACAGGCCGATCGTAAGAAACGCCGCAATGACATACTGTATGGTATAATGCAATTACCCGCCGCCTCTTCTCTACCGCAGCAGAGAGCGCCAAGTCGTCATTGATTCGATGGAACTAACAGACGTATGCGCAGGTAGTGAGAAGACCTTTGTAGATACCTTACTTCGAGCAACGTCTGCTGGACGCAATGCGCAGCCATTAAAAGCAGAAAAATGAAAGAGCAGCTGAAGCGAACTAAACCACTTCGGTCTCAATTCCACATCGCTGTCGCGAGAACAAACCTAAAGCTTTTGACATCTTGTACAAGACTTTAGCCAAAGTATCGTTTATACGTAGACTATGGACAGCGGGAAAGGTTACTGGAGATGCTTCAGAGATAGCGATCAAACACAAGATGACGCTGCGCTACTGTTGCCACTTACGAGATAGATTGACTGAATAGTACGGGCCCCATGCTGTCAATACAAGGAGAAATCGGTCGTGATATGTGTGTGGTTATGAGGCCAAGTGCGTTTAATGATTACATACCAACTGCCGTAAGCTATGGGTTTTTGTCTTTCCTCGTATTCTCTCTCCTGTGAACTACCTATGTCTTGAAGGCTTCCACGTTGCGATAGAGAACATGGTACAGATGCCCCGTAAACATACTTTCGCCTCATTCTAGCAATGTCATAGGAGTTAGAGTCCTGTGTCTCTGCCCTCCAACTTAGGTAGGCCGGTATTCAGCATGAATGATATGCTCACACAGCCAACTATTGCTGGAAGATGCACGTAACGATGTCACGAACAATCATGGTCCTACCTGATATAGTCCACACACCCCAATTTCTTCAAGTGGCCACTGGACGTAATCTTTCCACTGATTATCGAGACGTCCAATTGTTGACTGGAGGAGTCGCGATCCGTGACCCTTCATAAACCAGCGTGTTTCGGACCGGTGAATTAGGATACAGAAATGAGCCAGCAGGACAAGAGCCCACGGCTCTTCCTTTTGAAGTAGCGAAACATAATCATTAGGTAAAGCGCTCATCCAATTATTGATGGCATTCCGTAAAGGGGTGTTGTGATGCCGCATAGAGGCTAGTGCGAAGGAATATTGGAGAGTGGATAGAAGAGCCTCGCAGGCTGGAGAATGCGTTTTGTAAGTCAACTGTATTCTTAATGCAGATATTTTGCAGCCGTCTGTGCTGTTGAAAAACTCAGTCATGTCGTCGAGCTGTGGCGGTAAAGCGTATAGGCAGTTCGTGGACCAACGTCTGCACGATTCAACAATGAGGCAAGATCCACGAAGGAGGTTGAACCACTGAGGCAGCCAGCTGATGGCCCCAACAGTGGAGACCGCCTGCACACAAGTAAGTAGTGCCCCGCCCTTAAAAGGTGTTTGGGCAACCCTATTAGTTTTTAAGAACCCCGTAACTTACTCTCTTTTATTTATTTATAATAATAACCTAAAAACTATAATAACCCTAAAAGAATATTATAAATATTATTAATAACTAAGCTAATATAAATATTAAAATTTAAAATATTAATATTAATTTAATTATAATAGTTATAATAAATGGACTAGAAATATATAAAATTAAAATAATTAGTTTATATTTTAAATAGTTTTTCTAAGCTCTTTTAAATAATAATTATACTTATATAAAAAAGAAATTATAATAAACCTAGTTATTAATATAAATTAATATTAAAAAGCTTTATATATATCAAGTTAAATAAAGCTGGCTTTATAAATAGAAAGTATAAAATTAAGAGTTTTATTTAATAATTAAGTATAGAGTATAATATATTTAGTTTTTTTTTAATACGTAATATATAGTACGGCTTTAGCGAATTGTTTTATTAAGAGGATATGTCTTTTATTGTTACGACCTAACATGCATGACCAACCCAGAGGCCAGTCCGCCGGCTACGGCGGCTATAGTATACTATATATATAAGTAAAATAGGGATACGGCTACTCCTCGCGAAATAAAAGAACTATAAAATAAATTACGTATTAATAAGATAAGGATTATTTTAGATTAGAATAATCTAATACGACTTAGGGGCTAAACGATTATTTTAAATTAAATTAATTAGGAACGACTTAAGGGATAAAAGAGATATTTAGGAACGAGACTTATATATAAAATAAGCTCGAGCTAGGCTCAAAAATAGATTTTTTATAGCTTTTTTAATAATTAACTTAGTATTAGATTTTATAATCGCTTTTAGCTATTTTTATTAAGAACCCCTTTTTAATAAAACTATGATTAATTATTAAAGTTTTATTTATTTTATAACTTATAAATATAGCTTTAGGGAAGTTATTTATAATTACGATACTATTTACTTAGTTATTGTAGCCTTAATTTTTATTAATATACTTATTATAACTAGTTAGTTATAATATTTTAATTATTTTTATTTAGTAAGTTTATTTTACGATAACTAACTAAATAGTACGAATAATATTTTTTTGCGCCTTAGTTAAGTTATTTATTTTAAGCTCTTTTATTTTTTTTAAATAACTTATTTAAAGTTTAGTTAAAAAGATAGAAATAGCCTTAATAAACGTTAATTTTAATAATAAGGTTACCCTTAAAAAAAAGACTTACGAATAACTTAAAGAAAGAGTTAAGAAAAGAAACGTAAATATTATTAAAATATAAAGTATATATAATAAAATTATAAACGAGCTTTAAAACCTTAAGGTTATGTTTTAGTAGTTTAGGAATAGCCCTTAGCATATTTAGGATTTAGAAAACGAAGTTATTTGATTTAGAGGATAAGAATTGAATAATAATGTTTAGGTTCTTTAGGGAGAAGTTAATACTCTCTGAGCTATTATTAATATTATTAGTACCCCCCTTTATAGAGGTTAATAAAAATTTAAGCTTAACGTACTTATTATTTATAATAATACCCTAAGTATTCTTAAAGGATTTTTAATTTAAATTAAGAACTATTAAAACTTTTATTACGAAGATTTTATTAGTAAAACTAAGAAAGTTATATATATTACTAGCTTTTTTAAGGAACGAGTTTTTAGATAGTTTAAACTTATTTAAGAAGAATATTTAGTAAGGAGATTTTTGATAAGTATTTGATTGAAGTACGCGATATTTATTTTAGTTTTAGTAGATTTGAAGAAGTTTTTAGGTTATTATTTTAGGATTTTAATAAGAAACGATAAGCTAAACGCGACTTAACGTAGTTATAATAAACTAAATTAGTAAAGGAATACTTTACTAAATTTAGATATCTTAGTACTTAACTAGATCTTATTAACGATATTAAGATATTTATATTTTATTAAGGACTGAAGGATAAAATTAAAGACGAACTAGTTAAGCTTAATAAATTAGACGATTTTTTTTAATATAACGAACTTATTATCCGAATTAATAACTGATTTTATAAATATAAAAAAAAAAAGAAAGAACGACTTAATACGGGACGTAAGTATTAATAGTAATCTTAACGTAGTTTTTAAGTAACCTAACGATTTTGTAATAATTAGAATAATAATTAATAGAGTATTGCTTATAAATAATATAATAGCCCTATGGACCTTAGTATTACTAAAAAAGAAGATAACTACCCTAAAAAGGATTTTAAATATTATAATTATAATAAACTAGGATATATAGCTAGAGATTATTAATAACCTAAGCGTATTTAATATTAACTTATTCTAGAGAAACGAGCTAATATTATGAGTAAGGAAGTCCCCTATAGATAACTTTTATGGATATTTTATTATGATAATAATTATTTTGTTTACTAAGATGGTAAAGAATAAATAGGATAGTACCCTAAGAAACCTAAGAATAGCGGATAATTAGGATATAATATTACCCTATATATTAGAACCTTAGCGGTAGTAACTAAAGAGGAAGAAATACTTATATACTAGCCTCTTACCTTTAAAAATAATAATATCGAATATATTATTATTCTCTTATAGATTTATAAAAATATAGAAGAGAAGGCTAAAACGGACCTTATTATAAAGGATACTTTTTATTTATTTAAAGAAAGAATTATATAGAGGCTCTAAGTAAATATAAAAGAATAACTCTTTAAATTTGAAAAAAGAGGACCCGATATAAAAGAAATTATGAGTAACCTTATCTATATAGTACGATAAGATAATAAAAAATAATCCTTTAAAAAAAAAGGAACTTAATTAAATAAAATCTTAACTAAGTCTATTTATATAATAAAGTAAGATAATAAAGATAGGAAATTTATTCGTAAGGTTAAAGAATAATTTAAGGACTTAGAACGCGAAAATAAAATTAAAATAATTAAGAGACCTAATTTTAATTTCGAAATTAAGAATAGAAAGGTAGATTTCTAACTTAAGAAGGACGAACTTAAAATTAGTTTTAATAATTATATTTTTAATAAAGAATTACTTTATAATTCGGACGAACCTTGCGACGTTATTTAATAACGTACTTAGATAGAGATCGATTATAGATTTTATTTTAATATAAATAATATTAGCTTTAATAAGGAATCTAAAAAACTATGGTATAAGAATATTAACTTATATAAAGATAATTAGATAGTATAACTTTACGGGACTAGTTAATTTAAAAAAATACTTACGATATTATTAATTAAGGGAAATAGTTCTTTATTTAATACTAAGGACGTATTTTATAAAGAATTATTTTAGGTAGAATATTTTAATAATAAATATTTTTAGTATCTCTTATTTAAGAAGGATAATTACTTTTATTTTTAAAGATGTAATAACTGACTTATTAAGGACGTTTATGTTAATAATTAATTACCGAATTAAATATTTACGTATTTTAACGGACTTAATAAAATAATATTTGGATTAGATTTATACTTCCCTATGCGATATTAGAATAGTAATTATATAGAATAGGACGAATATAGATATAACTATTATTAGATTTACTACGTTTTTAAATCCCGAGCTTAGAGGGAACGAGAAAAATAATTTAAATAAGAAGATTGACTTAGGAATAGAATAATAAAAAACTAAGGAAGCTAATTATAAAAGAATAATAAAAAGTAAAGATAGAAGATAAGTTCTTATGCGTAACTAGATAATGTAACGACGTATATTTATTAATTAAACTTAATATATATGGATAAGGATTACGTATTATAATTAATAGCGGTATATAAGGAAGTTTTATATTACTAAGAGTAGTAAATAAACTAGATTTATTATAAGTATAAAAGGATAACTTATATTAACTATAAATAATAAAAAGAGAAAGAGTTAGCTATAATATTAGATATATTAATCAAGAAACCGTATACTTTTTAATATATATTAATGATTAATAAGAATAACTTTAATATAATATTATAGAAATTAAAAACCTCGATATTATTTTAAGAATCTCGTAGTTATAAAAGTATAACTTATGGATAAATTAGATTACTAGCTAGGTCTAATAGGAAAATCTAATTACTAAACAACTTAAAAAAAAAAAGGGTTTAAATAGATTTTTAATAACTCCTAAAGAACGAGAATAAATATAATATATAGTTTTTATTAAAATAGTGGAAAGCTATAGGGCGTTCGTACGTAGTAATAATAATTAAGGATTATAACGATTCTAAACTATACCTAAAGAGTATTATATATATTTAAAACTATTTATAAAATCTAAAGAAATAGGACTATTAGAATATAGTAGCTAAGATATAGAAATTAAACTTAAAGAAGGAATATAACCCGGGTTCTATCTAATATACCTAATAAATTAGGAGGAATAAGAATACCTTAATAAATATATTAATAAGAAACTTAAAAAGGGATATATTTAATTGTTAAATTCCCCTATAAGATTCCTTTTATTCTTTATATTAAAAAAAAAAAAGAAAATCGAGACTTATTATTAATTATAAGAAACTTAATAAAATTATAAAAAAGAATTACTATTTTTTACCCCTTATTACTAAGTTTAGAGACCTATTTTATAGAGCTAACTAGTTTATTATAATAGATCTTAAGGAAGTGTTTAATTAAATTCGAATTAAAAAAAGAGATGAATAGAAAATAGTATTTTAAACTCGTAGAGAACTTTTTAAGTATCTTATTATACCCTTTAGACTTACTAATACTTTAGTAACTTTTTAAATAATAGTTAATTACGTACTTTAGGAGTTTGTTAATATTTTTATTATTATTTATATTAATAATATTTTTATTTTTTTTCCTAACTTCGAAATATATAAAAAGTATATTTATATAGTATTTTAGAAACTCTAGGATATTAAACTATATACCGAACCCTCTAAGTATAAATTCTATATATAAAAAGTAGACTTCTTTAGATATATTATAATACTAGGATAAATTTATATATAAATATTAAAGGTAGAAGTAGTTAGGGACTAGCCTATACTATAGAACGTTAAGGATATATAAGGATTTTTAGGATTTATTAACTTTTATTAACGATTCTTTAAGGACTATGTTAATATTATTAAACCCTTTAATAATTTAATATAAAAAGATATCCCGTTCGTTTAGGATCTTAAGTACGAGGAAGTATTTATTAAAGTTAAGAATATAGTTATTTCCGAACTAGTTATTATAATTCTAGACCCCTAAAAACCTTTTAAAATCGAGACCGACGCCTCGGACTTTGCTATAGGAGCGGTCTTAGGATAACGAGATAAGTAAAGAAAACTTTATTTATATTATTTTTATTCTAAAATATTCTATAGAATAGAATTAAATTAGTAAATTTATAATAAGGAATTAATAGCTATTATCGAAATATTTTAAAAATAAAGATTATAACTATTTAGAACTAAATATAAAGTTATAGTTTATATAGACTATAAGAACTTTATAAACTTTATAATAAATAAAAATTTAAATAAATAATAAGTTAGATAGAGCGAGTTCTTATTTAAATATAATTTTTAAATTATTTATTAGAAAGGTTTAGAAAATAGTAAAGCTGACGCTCTTAGTAGAAGACTTAATTATAAAGTTATGGTCCCTGAGGAAATATAAGTTATTTTTAAAAAAGAAAAAGATGGTAGCTTTATACTAATTATAAAGCTTTTTATAATAGCTAGAAGGATTAATATTAGCCCGATTAGAAGGATGACCCCTAAGCTTATTATAGAAATTTATAGTATACCTGTATATGGTTATTAAGGAGTTATTAAAACGTAAAAACGGATTCGTTAGTATTATAATAAATCCGCTATATATACTGAAATTATAAAAGTAATTAAGGATTACGCGACTTATAAAAAAAGTAAGAATAGCCTATATAAACCTTATAACGAGCTATAGTTATTATAACTATTTATAGAAATATAATAATCGATTTTATAAGACTTTATTATCAAACTATTAAAGTCTAAAGAATTACTTACGAATATATAATATAATAGTATTTTAGTTATAGTTAATCAACTTATTAAGTTCGCTTATTTTATATCCTATAAGGAAGCTAGTAGTATAGAGGAGTTAGCGTATATATTCCTTAAAGTTATTATTATTAACTACGGTAAATTAAAAGGAATTATTGTTTTATGGAGGCTCTCTATTTATTTTAAAATTTTAGAGATCCCTAATTTCGTAACTTAGTATAAATTATAAATTATTAACCGCTTTTTACCCACAAACTAATAGTTAAATAAAAAGAATTAATTAGATTTTTAAAATATACCTCCGTTATTATATAAACTATAATTAGAATAACTAAGTAATATTATTATTAATAGCCTAATTTATATATAATAGTATAGTTAGTAAAAGTATAAGAGAATCCCCGTTCTACCTAAACTACGGATATTAGTTAATAATATATAGAGAAGTATAATAAAGATTATAAATTATTAAAATAGTAGCGAGTATAACAAAACTTAAAGAGATCTAGAAAAAGGTATCTTTAGACTTCGAGTTTATATATTAACATATAAAAAAAAACGTAAATAAATTAAAAATTAGAGGACTAATTTTAGAAAAAGGAGATAGCATATACCTCCTTTACTATAATATTAAAATAAAATAACTAAGTAATAAATTAAATTATAAAAAACTTAGACTTTTTAAAATTATATAAAAAGTCTTAAACGTTAATTATAAGCTAAGATTCTTAGATATAATAAAGTACTATTTAGTCTTTTATATTTTATTTCTCGAACTAGTACTAAAGGGTTTATATATAGGAGATTGTATTATTATAGAACTTAACGAATTAGAATACGAAGTAGAACGGATTATTAATTATAGGGTTAGGAATAAAATACGAGAATTCTTAATTAAATAGAAGAACTACGGATATAAAGAAAATATATAAGAACTATATAATAACTTTTAAAATATATAAGAATTTCTAAATAATTACTAAAGAATAACTAAGCCCTAGAAGACTTATTTATAATTAGAAGGCCTAAATTTACGAAGCTAGTATTAAAAAAGGACTAATTAGTCTTATTTAGAGTACCTTAAGTAGCTAAATTTTTTATAATACGTATTTTTTGTACTTTTAAGGACCTCTTTTTTACCTCTTACTCTTTAACTAATTATATTTTATAATAAATAAGGTTAGAACTATACTCCTTTAGAAACCGCTTTTATTTTTTTAAATAAAATAAATAACTTAGAGTAGTTACTAACTAAGTTTATAATACTTTTAAGGCCTCCTCGGCCTCCTACTCCTTACGCTCTACCTTTTTCTACTTTTTAAAATAACGATTTATTTTAATAAGTTAATATTACGATAGTAATAAAAATAAAAAAAAGTTTATAAGTATTTATTATATTATTATTATTATAATTCGTTAAACTATAAGTAACGTACTTATTATAGCGTTTTAAATTAAATAAATTTATTTTATATATATAATTATATTAGAAATAAAGAGAGTATAGTATTATATTATAATTTTTATATTTTATAAGAATATTAAGAGCTTAACGATTATACTTAATTTTATTATAACGGATTTTATAAAAATCGGATTTTTAAATACGACTTAATATAGTATTAGGATATTACGGAAATAAATTTAACGAACCCTAACCTAGGTCGTGATTATTTATTTATAAGTTTATAGGACTAGACCTTTAAGAGGAGAAGCTAATATTACGACTTAATATATATAACTAACTTAGAGGCTAGTTTGCTAGCTATAGCGGCTATAGTATATTATATATATAAATAAAATAGGGATATAGCTACTCTTTATAAAATAAAAGAATTATAAAATAAGTTATATATTAATAAGATAAGGATTATTTTGGATTAGAATAATTTAATACGACTTAGGGGCTAAACGATTATTTTAGATTAGATTAATTAAGAACGACTTAAGGGATAAAGGAGATATTTAAGAACGAGATTTATATATAGGATAAGCTTAAGCCGGGCTCGAGGATAGACTTTCTATAGCTTTTTTAGTAATTAACTTAGTATTAGATTTTATGATTGCTTTTAGTTATTTTTATTAAGAACCCCTTTTTAATAAGACTACGATTAATTATTAAAGTCTTATTTATTTTACGATTTATAGATATAGCTTTAGGGAAGCTATTTACGATTATAATACTATTTACTTAGTTATCGTAGCCTTAACTTTTGCTAATATACTTACTACGACTAGCTGGCCGTAATATTTATATTAACTATATTTATATTATTTATAATTAATATAAAGCTAATTAAAGCTCTAATAATAAGCTCTTTACTTTAAATTATTAATTTATTTAAATTAAAAGAAATCGGTATTTTTATTACATTAAGAGAAATAATAAATATAAAATAAGGCATAAATTCTTAATCTATTATTTCTAAGCTTTAATTAACGTTTTATAAATTACTCCCCTCTTTTTAATAACCTTTAAAATAATATTTAAATTTATTATTAATTTAAGATATTAATTAAGTATAATAAGCTTATTAAAATTTGTATAAATCTAATAGATATTTCTTAAGCTTTTTAAAAATATTTTAATTAGTTTGATATTAATTATTATAAAAATCATTTTTAGTTTCTAGATTTTGTCTTCTTTTTGTTTATTTTATAAAGAACTAGTGTCGTGAACTTCTTAGAAATTCCTCTAAGCTCAAGATGTTAAGATGAGAGAAACCCCCCTTTCCACATGGAGCGATACCCTTTTCCAAATGAGAATACTTGAAATGCCGCGCTCAAAGCGTGATATCAATATATGAAGGCACGACTAAGAATCGAATTTAGCTCAGTGCTTAGTAGGCTCATGATCCCAGGTATCCAACTAGGAGTATGCTGATTTATTAGTCTAAGTACTTAGTACTATTCCTCATTGTCTCACTTTCAGAACGGTATAACTAGAGATGCTAGTGTGAGCTATCACATGTCCTAAAAGCCAATGAAAGGTGCAAGAGTCGCAGCTTCCACTTGGTCTTCCTCGCTCTCACAACGCGTCTCACCTATCGAACAAGAGTATAGAACGCAACAAGACCGCTACTTCAGATACGAAGACTCATAGGACTCTACCTTTGGAGAATAAATACACTGCCGTCGGACTTCACCATGACTACCCATCCTATCTAACTTCGCGACGGTAATATCTTACCGCACTTGACAATGCCCTTGAAACCGCGAGTCAATCAACGCGTCTTCGGAAAACCTTTTTCTTCATTTCGTCGTATTTCACCTCATTGTTTGACATCTCACAGTAACACACTTACCGGGCTCAATTTCAATGGTTGGCGTTCTAGTTCTGAAGCCCTTTCCGCCTCCGGCCATCGTGGTGTTTCACCCACGATCTTATGCTCATGCGCCCATGAACTCACGCAGCATAGTTCCTGAGTGTCCGTCCTCGAAGAAGACAGCTCACTTAGCTGCTGGTCGCAATCAGTCCCCGGGCCCCCTCTTAATCTCATCCGTCGCCCTGCCTGCCATCTCATAATGCCCAGAAAGCGCCCACGGCAAGACCTAGGAACTCGACATACTCGATGATGCTACGTTGGAGGCCAATATCAGTCATTCCTCCAGCGACATGTTTGAAGAGCGGTCGACATCCGATGATAGTCAGTGGGTGTCTTCTCCCACCCATAAAGTCGTCATCTGTCTTTCCAATGCATACCGCTGGAGAAAACAAAACCTTCATTCAATATTAAATCAGTGATGACCGCAAGGGAAGCCAACTAAGAACTCCAGGTCCCAAAGCCTTTTAATATACTTCAGTCGGGGAAGGCGCTCAGTTATCTCCAATTGAAGAGATTACTCTCCAACTAGAGCAGTAGCCCGAACACCACCACGGCGCAGTCGATGGCTTATCGTCCAGTTCCGCGGACCTGAGCGGCAACTTCACTCGCTATGAAATTACTTTTGGAGATCATCATATACTGAGAGGTCTAAGTACCGCGATCTGGGAGATTTAATGAAACTTTGTAGGCGCACAAGCCGCCCAAAGGAATTAAGCGCAGAGAATGGCTGCAGCGGTAGCGCAGGGAGAGACGTACTTTGGGGTTGACCGTGAAGCATGAACATCTTTTCTAGGTCAAATGGGACATTATGATCGTGGCTTTAATTTTCACTTTCTTGTAGATTAGGTTTGATTTTGCTGTGTTACCGAATGTTGGGTTTTTAGGTGATTTCGCGTTTTCGTTCAACTTAAAGTCTAGGCATGTTGTAATCCCCATGACCCACGAATCATAACATTAATATTAGATCTTTAACCTTTGGAAGAATAGAGACTTCCATGGCCTGACTGGTGAAGCTGTATTAAGCTCAAGCGACCTTTGCCACTCATCAGCAAGATATTACAATGACAGAAGTAGTCCGGTTTCTCAATGTATTTTCAAATTTCGCATGTGCACTTCTCGTTGGAGGGTCATGTTGAGATCTCGCATACAGACGACTCCTTAAGTCCAGCTAGGCCTCGTGCCTTCCAACTTAATTCCCTTTGATCGAGTCGAAACGCTATCCGGTGATTCGGGAAACTCCAAACCTCCTCCATCACCTTGAGTGACTGTCTTTGCCCAACACATTCATCTTTAGCAGCTCGCTACGGCTATGAGCGATAGTACCGAAGGATTACGGCTGGAATTGTATTAGCCTTTTGCATAACGACCGTTGAGAATTGCTTCACAAAATACCTTGGGCCTCTTGTACGTCTCGAAGTCCCAGATAAGTTGGTTTCTCTGACGTTGTGTTTCGTTGCATTATGACATTGTAAATTTCAGCTAGGATCTCGGCACCTGAAAAGGTCGGAGCATTGAGATAATTAAGAAGCTTCAGGATTATCTTGAGGGCCTTTGAAGAAATTGCGACTTCTGGGCCAGGTTGAAGAAACATGGCAGGTCCACTAAGGCCGAGCCAGTCACGGACTCGGTCGAACCTTATCAAGAGCTTCCATTCTGAGCTTGATTCAACTGCGGTGACATGACCTCGGTAGATCATTTCCAAGATGGCGTCAGTTCTGTTCCCGAACTTACCCTCAACGAACTCCGGCCAGCGTTGAGCCGATTTCTCTGTGTTGTGGCTACGCATGTAACTCCAATAACAGTCGTGCAATTCCTCCCATAGACCGACATAGTAGTCGACGTCAGCCACTATAGGCGATCGCGCAGCTTGGCAAAGTTTCCCAGTGATATCTGTAATGTGTTCGGCGTTTATCTGACTATGCTGATATGGCTTATGTGACGAAACAGGCGTTGGCTGCCAGATGGAAACTGTGATTGGGGATCTCTCGAGGCTGATCGGCGTTGCAGACTCCCAGATGGGTACGATGATGGGAGCGCGGTTCATACTGGCGGAGGCTCATCTATTAGTAATGGTGCTGGATTCTGATTAACAGCGTTTTCCAACAGAGTTCGTGGCTCAACTGGTGATCAAATTGAAATTGCTACTAGAAAAGGAAGCTGAAACCAAATTCGCCCTCGGCGTTTCGTCGGTGACTTCCCTTTGTAGAAGTGTTGGAATGTCTCAGAGGGAAGCAATGGTTGGAATATTGAGAGTGACGATAGGAAAAGCTCAAGTAGCCGCGTTGCGCACATATTGCCCGAGAAAGGGACAAGAGGACGTGCTCAAAGTCGGCGTGAAGGCGCACCCTTACAAGAATGCCTTCCGAATAGGAGGACGGTTAAGTGTGAGTAATCACAATATCCAGCATTATTTATTCTGCTTGTCTCTGCTTTGGTCTGCGTGTCTCGGGGTAATCCGATTTAGGCAAGATGCCTCTCCATTATTTCGCACTTCTGTCAGATGGCATTGCTCCCTCACTCGGGCTTTCCCAAACCCTATAATGTCATAACGGTCACAGAAGGTAGCAGGCTGCCTTTAGTAAGAATTTGTAATCCGTTGACTGAAAATTATATACAGAAATTGAACAGGTATGGCTGCCCTCTTGAGTTCCGGGCCCTGGCAAGTAAAGTCACGGTCACTAAGTAGATATCACTGATCGGGGATGAGTAAGTCGGACCACCCCCTTTTGGCCACCCTATTCTTGGTGGGCCCTCACCAAAATCCCTACCTTTCTATATATAAATAATTAATATTATATATAAGGTAAAGTCATAAAATAAATAGTACTAGTATTATAAATATTAATTATTACATACTATAGTCTTATTATATATTTTTTATTAAGTATATATTATATAAAAACCTTTGAAATAAATAATATTATACATATATATATTTAAAAACGAATAGTTAAAATAGTTATAAATGGTATATATACAATATAATAGTTGGAACTTGACTATATAATACTTATTTATACTATATTAACAATTTAAGAATTTAAAGTATTTAAGTATTTCTTCTACTCAGTAACTATAAATCTTTTTTTATTATATTAAGTTTATATAAGGAGTTTTATAAGTATTATTATTATATAAGGTTAGAGTAAAGCTGGTATTAAATAGTATAAAGAGATTTGATATTTCATAATATCTTTAATTATTCTTTTTTAAAGAATTTAAATTTCTTTTTTTAATTAAGTATAAAAGTTATTTAATATTACTACTTATGAGTATTATATAAGAATACTAATAAGTTTAAAACTTTAAACTTTTTTAAAATACTACTTATATATAATATATTATATAATACACAACTTCTTTATATAAAGTATTAATAAAGGCCTATATAAGATTTAAAAGTAGACTTTTAATATTTAATATTCGATTTATAAACTTATAGTAAAAAGTAGTACTATTGGCGTAAATGAGGTGGCCAAAAGGGGGTGGTTCGACTTACTATGCTATAATCGTAGAAGCAAAATATGACGAAAAAGATTTGGACGAGGAAACCGAAGGAGTAGAAGTTTTCAACAAACACCCCTGGTTAACTTGACACTGCATCTAGAAAACGGTTGAGGTAAGATTGCCTCGGTTTTTAGTCAACCACCACAGCCAGGCTCTTGACAAAAAAGCCTCCATTGAATTATCTTATGGATTTTTCCCGCGAGTAGCCCGACCTCGCGGTTGAAACATGTGAGCTCATAAGTATGATTCACGACAGGAGTTGCCAAAGCCAGGTCCTAAATTGCAATGGCAATCTGATATGATACCCCGCGATAAAACATGACACGGATTTCTCCATCCAGTAGTCAGGAGTCAGCCCAACATGGTCGAAGGAGTTTCCGAGCATATACAGACTTCCAAATTAACAGTCAGATTGCCCGGCTAGCTCGCTCGCCAAAGGTACGGCATACCCTTTCAAATAAATGATATTGGTACAAGTTTGGGTCAATACAAGGTAGATTGGTACAAGTATATTGAAATGAAGTCAATTGACAGAATCCAGAGCACAGTGAGATAAATAATGAATTGGAAAATAAGGTCAATTTCCAAAGAAAGGCCCGCGGAGACTGTTCACACAATTGTATTTAGTGTATGGGTGATGTCCAAGGCGCCCAGCATACTGCCCAAGGGCCCGACTACTCGTCCTTCCGCAAGGTTTTTCACCTAGATCCGACCGCCTTATGCTATTGATCGTCGCCTTCGTCACTGCGACGGCAGGTACGAAGGTAAGAAGGGTACTCCGCCCTAGTTCAGGTATCTGAGAGTCAGATCATACTTTCACTATCACCACTAGCAACTCGGGCAACCAAAGTAGAGCCCCTGAAACCGTCAGGCCCAGCTTCAACGGTTATTGAAATAATGTCAAGATAGCGTTTGGGGGTGGCTTTTGAGGTCCGCCTTGAGAAAGTAAGGATTTCGCCGATAGAAGTTTTCAGCCTCGACCAATGTGCAGCGAGTGTTCCTGGCACAGGCTGGAACTGCTTTTGCGGGGCTTTTGGATCCTAGTCGAAGAATGGCTACAGTTTCAACATGCGAAGTTAGCCAGCCATGAATGATCTCTGGATCCGTTCAGAGACTGAGACTTGTCGCGTCGGTAATGACAGTTTTGAGGAGTGGTTTTTGTGCTTGATGTTATCTATGCTGCTAATGAGCGACATGGCATAAGCTTCGTGATATCGCTAAAGACATTGGCAATGAGCTTCTCAGTGACCGCAGTGTCAAGTTATGATGCACACCTTCCAAGGCGTGGCTGTACCATAACAGGACAGGTGAACTGTGTCCTAGGGGAGTCCGAAGAGAGGGACGGCGAGAGGCGAAGTTTAGGTATGATTGCGTAAGGCCATGGGTCAACATGCTCAACATATCAGGGTTCAGGCAAGAAAGATAGAACATGCCAAGGTGTCGTACCTGATAAGGCTGCAAGGGTACTGAGTTAGGTGGAGAGCAACGTGGGGTGAGGTTGGGGCCAAGACCTGCCAGCCTAAGACACAGCCCATGAACCCAACTCAACATCTCGTGTAGAATCGTCCACACCCCGGATCTGAGCATTTATTGGATAAGATCGCGAAAGATCAGAGATCTGTCTTGATGAAATATTTCAGCCCCGGTACAGGTTACTTTAGCACAAGTTCGTTGGGGCAAATTTGGTTTCGGGGAAAATTGTGCAATACATGGAGCTATCGTTAGCACTGCCCTGAACTAACAACCCGGAAGACAATACTCAGTATTCTGTAAGAGCACTGATCTACTTGAATTTAACAAATAGGGTCTCCTGGGATTCATGCCTAGTCTAGTTCACCCATCACTTGCACAATGAACCACGTGCTTTGTGCAGTATGAGAGCTTCGATGTCAGTGAGTTGCTTTCCGGCTATCCAGGAAAGACTCGTGGAGGCTCTTAGGCAGCAATTCGCACTGACTAATTTGGCGTGCAATATTGATGAATTAAGATTTAGTGATCATTTCCGAGTTGACAATCTCATCGCTGAGACAAAACACTGACCAGACATCTTTGAATGGCATCGTACCTTAATTGCAAGCAAGCCGTGCACAGCATACATATACAGTTTCCAGGGACCAGATGGTTCAAACAATGAAACGCACAAGTTATGCTTATTTTGAACAGAATGTTGGCTACGTGAATTTGACTTTTAATAATCGTGGCGATCAGGTATCGGTTCGATATTCCCAGTGTGCATTAATACTTCGCTCAACGCGATATGCACGTGTTTTCCATTCTTACTTTAGATAGCTAGTCGAATCACAGAATCTGCACCCTTTACCAACACATGCCTGAAGCTTCCGAATAAATCGCAGGTTCTTCTGAGCGTTTCGTCTGTCAAGTTGCGTGATAATCAAACCGTGGGATTGAATCAGTGCCCACCCACTACTACTTTTGGCACATCCCGATTGTTCGCACGGCGGTCTACTCCTCCTTCGGAGGTTCGGAGCAAGTGGCTTAGGACGCGCTCAAGCCGCCTTTCGGCTCCGCCTCTGCCCACAGGCTTCCGTCCCGCCCGCTCGTAGCCCGGTTCTCCTAGCCAAAAGTTTTGATCCATTTGGTCTAGGGGGTACATTAGCTCACTCCGACACTGATTACGACCGTGGAATGGATATCTGGCAAACCCCACTTGATATCTTTGGCCTGCAGGGCCAGTGCCTTGCGACACTCCAACCCAGAGTTTATGATTGGAAATATTGGCCTGCAGCCATGAAAGAATGAGCGGTGCGTTGCTCAGTGCCACACCTGTCATTATGCGGAGACTCAAGCGAGAGTCGACATGATGTCAACCCCGCGCGTTTTTGCGGGGCATGTTGCCCTGCCGCATTTGATGGTTTTTGCAAGGGCTAAGAGCTGTGGCACCTAGCTCATCCCTTGACCTGAACACGGAACCATGATGTCGCCACGCAGGACCCGACCGCAACGGCTCGTAAGCGTCAATCGAAGCAACGAAAGACCAAGCGCAACAACGCGAATCCACGTGGGTTCATTGTCGGGCCCTAGCTGAGAGATTCCACAGACAACAACGACATCCTCACCACAGCTCACAATCTGGTCTTCCCTCGCTTGTGCCGCAGCATCGTGGCAAAGACGTAATTGGGCACACGCTTCCGATTTCTCATCACATTGTCAGGGATCTTGGGCGGCATGAGGCCACTGGGTGTTCTTGATCTCGCTGAGTTGAGGCTGTCAGGTGGTTTTAATTGATGAGAAGCCCAGATGGTTCTATTACGATGCGACTCCTGAAGCAGCCGGATCAGCCCAAGCTATGGAGACAACGTTACACTGCAAAAGAATAATTACCACGATGTTACCGTGATGTGGAAATTAGTCTAGCCTCGACCAGATTTAGGACCATCAGCTACAGGCTTGTCTCAATAAATGTGTGAGCCAGAGAATGATCTTGTCGGAGACCGACCCTTTTGTATGCCGATGCAACGTCCGAATGCCCAATAGTTTGGCTGGGCATAGTTCAGGAGACGTGATGCACGCGCAGGGCTGGCATGCCAAAGCTAATGATGAAACGACTAAACCCCCAAACTGGGCTAATGACCACATCGGGATAAACTTTGTGTGGAACTCCTCGAAACAAAAACCGGAGTTTAAATCATCGGCGGATTGTCACTGTGACAGGGATGGCTCAGAGCATTAACCGCAATTCTTGCAATGTTAGATAAAAGGGTTTCCTACTCACCTAGCATTTTTCATCGCTTCCGTAGTCGCTTCCAGGGAAGATGTCTGTTTCTTGGAAGGGCTAGACTTCGCACGCTGACCGCACACTTGACCTCGTTATCTTGTGGATTGATATTGTCCAAACATTGTCTTGTTCCTACAAGCTACGGTGGTGTTTACAACGATGGAAACCGCCTACGACGAAACTCCATTGCTTAATCGTCAGCCAGCTGCGCTGGGTATCATCATTGTGTTCCTGGTATGCTACCCATGCTGCTCTCCTCTTGTCAACATCTTCATTGTAATCGAAGACTGCTTGAAGACTGCTTGAAGACTGCTTGAATACGAACAGGAGGTATCTGACGCTTATATACAGATTCTCGCGTACTTGTGTGGCCTAGCCCGCTTATACATCCGGTTTTGCGTGGTCCATCGGCCTGGCTGGGACGATGGGTTCCTCATAATAGTGTTGGTAAGTTCTTGATAAATTTCAGGGAGTTTGGTGTCTCTATCTCCTTATGCTGACTCGTCCATCTTATTCTTCGCTAGATGACAACCACCTTGCTGTCTATAGCAACGTGCATAGGTAAGCCCAATGGATCCTAAACCAAGGTGACGAATATGGTCTGACACGCTTGTCAAGCCCTTTCAAATGGTCTGGGTAAGCATTTCGCGGGCCTTGGCCTGATTGGTATGGAAGCATTCATAAAGGTTAGTCTTGATGATCAGAAACATGAAGCGCCGATACTGAGATTCGGTAGACATTCTACATCTGCAACGCGGCGTATTGTATGGCCACAACTTTCATCAAACTCGCCTTACTCTCTCAGTATCTCACAATGTTTGAGTTCGGGTCACTGTCATTTAGACTAACCATGATCGTTGCTATCGTCACGGCGATGTGGGGTCTGGCGTATTCTACCATTGCCTGGTTTCCATGCGACCCCGTCTCGTCTCAATGGGAACTCACGCAACCGGCCACGGCACGCTGGGGGTTCGGTTCTTCAGATCTGGGAATCTACAGGAGGACGTACGTTAGCCATGTTGCAACGAACATGGTGCTCGACGTGCTGGTGTGCGGTCTACCGCTTCCTTGGGCCTGGCAGCACGCGGCTCAAAAGAGGTCTATTTACGGCGTCGTTTTTCTTTTCGTCCTCGGCGACATGTAGGTCCCTCCAAAGACTGCACGCAGTGATGTTCAGCTTCCCTAACTTGAGCATGGCTGATCTTCTCGATAGCGTCGTTGCCATTGGCGTCAGTCGTCTCGTCTCCATTGTCAATACGGCTGCAGGCACATATCCCACCCTCGATCCGTCTTGGTATGGCTGTGTGCCTGCCGTACTTGCAACAGTCGAAGTGAATTTGGCAACAGTCTGCGCGTCTATCCCGATTGTTTGGCCAGTCACGCAGAGAGCCTTGAGCAAAATCTGGGTCACAAGAGAGTTTGAAGTTATTTCAGAACCTCGGGACTTCCGTCTGAAGTCGACCGCGTCATCTTACGACGGCGGATTTTCGGATAGAATGCCAATCTCGTCAATAAGCAGCGGGCCGACACGTTCGATGACAGTCCAAGCAACGTCAAGTGGTTGACGAGAATAGCGCAGTGTGGAAAATATTAGCTGGATAGTGATACCCAAGGTCTGAAAGTCAAGCATTGGAGATAAGTTCAGATGTAGCAGACGAAAACGTAACTCATCCATGCGTGTGCTCAAGCCATAAGCCTTGGATTGCCTCATCGGTGAAATCATGCTTGAATGTGTGCCGCTGAGCCTGCACACATTAATTCATGGCTTGCTTGATCTAAGTGCTCCAAGTGAAATCTAGAATTCTTCCCGTTAATGGCTTCAGCTCAAGTGAATACGGCGCCATGTGAACAGAATCGACTACTCTTTGGATGGGATGTAGTCTTGGCCAGTCTAGATGAATGAATTCGAAAGACGCTGTCCAAGATAGCAGTAGACCGCTCAAGGGTTAGGGTTTCCTTACGGAGAACTGTACAAAATCCCGGTCCTGATTTCGATCCTATTTCCGAAAGTTACTGGCCCCGAACTCCGGTGGCGTCAATCCGGCTTCCGGGCGGGGACGCATCATGAATGCTGCATGTTGCTGTAGACAGTGAACTTGACTGACTTGACCTTGGGACCCTCGATGTTTTAAAGGCGAGGGAAATCAGATAGAAAGCGAGACCACCAAACCCTCAAGCAGCCGCTCTATTCGCACGACTGCACTGCTGCTCCCATCGCTTGCCGCAACCATTATTCGACAATTCTCAACTTTTCACATCATTCAACTCCAAGTCGATCTCTAAGCTTGCTCGTGAGATTAGGATCCTGTTCTTTAAGCCAGCTTCCGGCTGGATTGTTGGGCCGAGCGGCCATCCGTGCCACGAATTAGAACGAGAAGAATGAGCTGAGCAGAATATGTGGAAAGATTTGGTGATACGATTGTTGGGAATGACTCCGGTCATTATCCGCACATTCCGGAATTTGCGTGCGTTCGGGGAGCCGGATCCTGAGCTGCACCATTCAAAAATCCACATTAACATGGAAGATAGCCGGCAGGTGTGGCGGGAGAGGTGTGGCGGGGTTCAAACCCCGGCTAAGGCCGAGTCAGCAAGGGCTGAGGAGGGTCCGTGAGCCGGGGCTACTCAACTTGACGCGTCGAGGCGTTACGACGCGTCAAGCGTTTCTCCTCCCTACACCTACTCAACAAACAACTCTCATTCATCATCGTAACACAGCATTCGCCAATATGTCTGATACCGCAGCCGATCTTCAGCAGGCAAAGCAAGCTCGAGCCGCCCACGCGCGTGCTGTGAGGGTCGCCAATAAGGAGAAGAGGGAGAAGCTCAAAGCAGCGAGAGTTGCACGCATGGCGCGTGCCCGGGCCGCAAAGAAGGCTTGAGGTTGGCTTTGAATGACGCAAAGCTGGAATTCCATACTAAGCTAACTTCACTCGCAGTGCATGTATCCATACAGCACTATAAAAATGTCTTCGACGGCTGCGACTGGTGGATCGTTCTGCCAAGTGGAATGGATCTATCCGTAAACTACCACGGTGAAAGTGGATTATTGGGTGGATAAAACATCCTTGTATCTTATGGGGACGTAGGGACTTAGGAGTAAGTGGCTGAAATTTGGTTTTCAACGTCATAGTAAACAATGTTACAAGAAACCCCCGATCTATTGACATTTCGTGCAATTTATTGATAGACAAACGGTGATGCCACAACGGTCTCCTATAGACGTTGAGGTGTGCTCGCAAACAAGAGCAGTAAATTGTATACGGCGCGACAGACTGCTTGCTGACTGGGTGAGCTCCTGCCTTTTCAAGGCGACGCGACTTGACGCTAAAGAGCAAAGCGATGTATCCTGTGGAGATGTCACTAGGCTATGGGAGGGCAATCGCTAATCTTGGTTTCGAATTGTTCGCATGTGAAGTCCTTTGCCGGGAGTCGAGTGGTTCGCGATTTTGGCGTGCCGTTACTTCCCCTTTGGTGACATTCTTTGGGAGTTTCATTGTTAATTTTGCTACTCCTCTTCGCTGGTCCTTCTTCTTGCAAAGTAGAAAAAGGGCCGCTCAGGTCTACCGCCCAGCACCATACAGACCACCCGAGTGGCGTTCATCTGCCCGCATTTGGATAATGAATGGGGTGTGTAAAGTACCCAATGCCTGTTTTCTATCTTCAATTTGAAATAGACAAATTTGTACAAAGAGGTTGGGAATTGACACATGAGGAGCAAAGACTTTCTATTCGTTAACACCACTCCATTGATGTAGGAACGGCGAGACATTACGAACCCTGAGAGGAACTGAGGCACTAGATCATTATATCCGAGCGCGTGGCTGCATGTGATTTTCCCTGACCGAAAAGAGAGCAGCCTTTTCACTCATACGGATACCTTGTGATATCTTTCTGTTGAGCCCCAACATCTTCACTCAATTCTCTCTCCCCTTGTCAGTAATGGTAATGAGGGACAAAAGAGCAAGAAGATCGCCGCCGAGGACTACCACGATGTTACATCGCCATTCTCCTGTGTTAATGATGGCATGTTGTGACTATAGTACGAGTTACAGGACGCGGGAACATCTTTTGAGCATCTCAATCTTGGGTCAGATTCTGTACAACACTGAATTTTGCGTATGGCTTTCTTCGCCAAGTGTGGCGGCCAAATACGGCCGGGGGTAAGGGTGTCAAGTAATGTTTTAGATGCGATCCAATACTATTCTTTCAAGGATGACTACGACGTATCATCGCCACCATTGGCGTTGAGGTAGCACTGAGATACCACGATGGCTTTCATACCACTAGCCAGACGACCGGAGGCAAGCTAAACCCTAGTACTGGCCAGCCGGCGATAGCCACGCCCTGCTTCCGACTCTGTTTCGCAGCCCTGCATCAAGCGCCATGCGTGTAAAGTATACATGCATTCACACTGAATCATACTGCGGTACCGAGCAATTCAAGCAGAAAAAGTAGTGATTTTCCACGATGAATCGAGCGTGAACAAGTCCTGGGCCTTAGCGGTCAAGTTGTGCAAATGCAGTAAAAGATATCGACATGAGATGAGAATTCTCTAGGATCGGTCACTCCAATCTTGTCACGAAGCAGACTTTTCGAACCCGTAGGCCGGAGTGGACTCTGAGTACGGCGAGCGCTAGGTATGAGATCATATGTGATTAGCCTAGACGTGGACTTGTGCCCCAGTCACTACCGTTGTTCTTCTGTACGAAGCTTCGACCCTGGCGGAATAAGTGCTGCGCACTCTTCCACAATCTTTCACTGCGCAGTCTTAGAAAGACGCTTCATGTAGGCTAGGTAGTTTCAAGTATCCTCAACAGTGCTTTAGCGGTTCTATATCTTAGGTCGATCATCGTGCAGTAATGTTAATACCGATACTATAAAGAACAGAAGTCACTATAACATACGGACGCGAGAATCTTACCCTTTTGCTTCGTAACGCTAAGAGCCTAGGAGTAGTTAACTTTTATAAAGCATCGTAAAGAGTATAAAGAAAAAATCATAAAGAAAATATAGTCAAAATCGAGAGGAAAGAAGGAGATTAGGATTAAATCAACCTACCCACTTTTCGCCTCCCCCCTCATTTTACTAGCATATTCTATATAATCTTAAAACATCACTACTAACTTATAATTAATTAATTAACTACCTTTTACTACTATTATAATATAATTACTACTTTTATTAAATAATTCAACCCTTATAATTTAATTAGAATTAATAAAACAATTATTAAATTCTTTTTATACCCTTTTTATATCTTTAATATTAATAAAATTAGTATTAAAATTAGTTTAAATAATCCTTTTTCTTTTAAAATAATATAGTTAATTTAAGTCTAGTATTAATAATTTTTATATTTTAATGTAATTAATAAGTAGTTCTTTTTACTAAAACCTTTTTTTATTTTTTTAAATAATAATTATTAAGTATTATTATTAAAACTAAGCTTTAAAAATAACTTTAAGTACTAGCTAAGCTTACTAATATACTTAAGAGTTAACTAATTAATAATAAACGTTACTAAGACCTAATTAATAGGTTTAACAAGCTTATTCATAACTACTTAACTTCTTATAATATCATTTAATAAAATTAAAGGATTATAAAATAGTAATAGGCTTAATAAAAATATAGCTATATTAAGTAATTATAATTTAATTATTTATTATTTATTTTATATATTTAATAATACTAAACTAGTTAATTGAACTTTTTAATAATAGCTTAAAAAGTACTACTTTTTAATAATAATAATAAAATTATTTATTATTTTATATTTACTAAGCTTTTTTTTATAGATAAATTTTATAAGTTTAAATATTATTATATTTAGAGACTAGGGGATATAAGAAGTATATAAAAAAAAAATTTAGTAAATAAATATTATTAATATAATATTTTTATATAAATTCTATTATATAGTGGTTTTTTTCTAGCTTTATAGGTATAAAAGATCGACCTTAACGGGATTACGCTTTTAAAAAAAAATTATATAATACGGTATATTTTTTAATTATATAATATATATAATATACCCTAAGCACGTACTTAATATAGTATAATAATTTCGATACGAAACCGCTATTTAATTTAGGATAAGTAAGCTACCCTATTACTTAATAATAATAGGCTAAATAATATACTTATATAGTAGCGCTAGCTAAAAAAATCGATAATAAAGGTTAGTTATAAAAATTAAAAGCGGCCCTTAACTATAGAAGTTCTAAATTTTAATAGTAACGTAGAGGTTTTTAAAAAAAGGGCTAAAAGGGCTAATATCTATTACTTTTTAGAGCTCGTAAAGATTTTTTTTATCCTTATTATTTTTAATATTACCTATAAGCTCTATTTAAACTAAATAAACTTACTAAATAAACTTATTAAATAAACTTATTAATATATAAACTACTACTTTAATAAGAACCTCTTAATATATAGTTAGTAACTAGCGGGCTAGGACTAAAAATACCCCTTAATAGGTCCCCCCCTCTAGGGCTTAATAAATTAGGCCCCCTTAACGCCCTAGCTATCGTAGCTAATATAAGTATGCTTAAAGAGTAGTATAGTACTTTTTAATAGTATAAAATCTAGCTAGGTAATAGTATAAATGCTATAAATAGCCGGGCTAGTACGGATACTAAGATTTAATATATCGATATTAGCTTAGCAATTATATTTTATAGAGCTAGAAATCTTTTTAATACGGGCTATATTATAAATATAAAAAACTATATAAGGGGTCCCCTAACCCTTAATAAAATAAAGTACGTAATATAAGATCTAATTACTTACGCGAGCTAGTATTAAGAGGTATTATATATGTTAAAATAAGTATAGCTCGCCCTCTAAATAGGTAGCAAAAGGTCGGGAGCTTTAGTTAATAATTAAGTATAGAGCGCAATATACTTAGTTTTCTTTAATACGCAATATATAGTACGGCTCCAGTAAATTATACCGTTAGGGAGGTTCGTTTATTTTATATTTTATAAAAAAGTTAATAATATAAAAAGATTAGTATATACGTTCTTTAAAATCGTTATTACTAACTATAACAAACTAAAAAAATATTTTTAATAAAAGTTCTCTATTTATTTTAAAATTTTAAAAATCTCTAATCTCGTAACTTAATATAAATTATAAACTATTAACCTTTTTTTATTTATAAATTAATAATTAAATAAAAAAAATTAACTAAATTCTAAAAAATATACCTCTATTATTATATAAACTATAATTAGAATAACTAAGTAATATTATTATTAATAACCTAATTCGTATATAATAATATAATTAAAAAAATATATAAAAAAATCCCCGTTCTATTTAAACTACGAATACTAACTAATAATATATAAAAAAGTATAATAAGAATTATAAGTTATTAAAATAATAATAAGTATAATAAAACTTAAAAAAATCTAAAAAAGAATATCTTTAGATCTTAAGTTTATATACTAATACATATAAAAAAATATAAATAAATTAAAGATTAAAAAACTAACTTTAAAAAAATTTAGCGCCTACTTCTTTTATTATAATATTAAAATAAAATAATTAAGTAATAAGTTAAATTATAAAAAACTTAAACCTTTCGAAATTATTTAAGAAGTTTTAAATATTAATTATAAGTTAAGACTCTTAGATATTATAAAATATTATCTAGTATTTTATATTTTATTTCTTAAACTAATATTAAAAGGTTTATATATAAAAATTTATATTATTGTAAAACTTAATAAATTAAAATATAAAATTAAAAAAGTTATTAATTATAAAATAAAAAATAAAATACGAAAATTCTTAATTAAATAAAAAAACTATAAATATAAAAAATATATATAAAAACTTATTACGAATTTTTAAACCTTTTAATAATTTCTTAAGGAATATTAAAATTAAAATTAAACCTAGAACTCCTAATTATTATAACGTCTTAATTAATAATTTTAAAAATATTATTAATTTATATTTTGTAAGTTATTAATAAAGCGTTTTTAATATCCTTAAAAAACTCCTCTAATATAATATAACTCTTTTTAAATACTATTCGTTTTTAAGTATAAAAGCGTTCTAATTTTAATAATAACTTATTTAATTTTATTTAAGTTTTTTAATAAGCCTTAGCTTTTTTTTATAACTTTATAGCTCTTTTTTAAAAATGTAACTTTTTTATTTCTTCTTTACGATCTAACTAATTAGATTTTATTATTAAATAGTTAATTATATTATTAACTAAAAACTACTAAAAATAAATAATAAGTACTTATAAATATAAATAGTATTAATAAAAGTATTATATAATATACTTAACTAATAATATATATTATAAACCTCGGAATTAAAAAAAACTAAATACTAAACGCTACGTAAATAATAATTTAAATAAAGTATTATTTTTTTATTTTTATTAAAAAAATAAATAATATATAATAATTAATAATAAGATGTAGCTATTTAAAATTTCGATTTTTTAATTTAACTTAATATTATATTAGTATATTTTAATAAAAATAAACTTAATAATTTCTTAACTTAAGAATAAATAACTTATTTATAGGCCTAGAGAACTAAATCTTTTAAAAAAAGAGCTAATATTATAACTTAATATATATAATAAAGCTAAGGCTTACCCTATAAAACTTATAATAGCTATTATACTATATATATAAAAATACGAACTTAAAATAACTCCTCTCGGGATTAAAAAACTAAAAATAAATTATATAATTATAATTATATAATAAAATAAAGAACGAATATTTATAAAAAAATAAAATAGACGATTATATATAAGTAAAGTAAATAACCGTTTAATAAATAATTGAATAATTATAAATAATAATATTATAAAAAATATATTTAAAAATAAAACTTATATATAAAACAAGCTTAAGCTAAGCTTAAAAATAAACTTTTATAACTTTTTTAATAATTAACTTAATTTTAAATTTATAATCGCTTTTAACTATTTTTATTAAGAAACCCTTTTAATAAAACTATTATTAATTACTAAAGCTTTACTTATTTTATAATTTATAAATATAGTTTTAAAAAAGCTATTTATAATTAAATACTATTTATTTAGTATTCGTAGCCTTAACTTCTATTAATATACTTATTATAACTAGCTAGCTATAATATAAGTTAACTTAAATAAGCAAAATTTAGAGAAACGTATTAATATCTAGTTTCAAAAACGAACAATCTCAAAATAAAGAAAATTATAAAAAAAATCATCCCTATAATAAAATATTATAGTACTTTAGTCTTAATACTAACGCGTCCAAACTTTTATTTAATTACTATTATATTTAAATAAATAATTTCGTTAATTATATATTTATATATAATTATAAAAAAAGACTATTATATTATAATTTAATATATATAACTAACCTAGCAACTAGGCTATTAACTATAATAATTATAATATATTATTACGGCCAGCTAGTCGTAGTGAGTATATTAATAGAAGTTAGGGCTACGAAGCTAATAATAGTGTTATAGTCGTAAATAGCTTCCCTAAAGCTATATTTATAAGTCGTAAAATAAATAAGTCTTCGGTAATTAATCGTAATCTTATTAAAAAAGTTCTTAATAAAAATAACTAAAAGCGATCGTAAAATCTAATACTAAGTTAATTACTAAAGAAACTATAAAAAGTCTATCCTTAAGCCTAGCTTAAGTCTATCCTATATATAAGTCCTATATACTATCTAAATAGTTCTTTTATAACTAAGACTAATATTATGATATCGGTTTTATAGGGGTAGACTATTTTTATTTTATTAATCCTATTTATAAACTATTTATTATTTATTAGTCCTTCTTATTATTATATAACTTATTTATAATTCTTTTGTTTTATTAAGGTAACTCTTATATTAATGTCTTCGTATATATATAGCGTATCGTAGCTATTATAGGCCTGCGGGGTAGGCCCTGGTCTTAGTTATGTATATTAAGTCGTAATATTAGGTCTCTTTTTTAAAAGTTTAGTCCTATAGATTTATAAATAAATATCCGTAGCCTAGGTTAGGGTTAGTTAAGTCGTTTTTATTTTTATCTATTTTTTATGATATTAATATTATATTAGGTCGTGTAAAAAAATTAAGTTTAAAAACGAAATTTAAAAAATAAAAATAAAAGATTATAAGCGCCTCGCGCTTTTAGAGTTTATTAAAGCTCGTTTAGTAGTTATTAATATACCTTATACTCGTTATTTTTGTACTAAGCTTCTATATAGGTTTAGTAAAAATTCTTTTTGTTATTAGACTTATATTAAGGTAAAGAAGCTTTATAACGGAGTATTAGTAGCTTTAACTCGTAAGCTCGTTCTTTTTTTTTTTTTTTTTTATATTTATTTTAATATTCTTTATAGTTTAAAAACTTAATACTTAGTAAAGAGAGTAGGATAAAAAGGAAAAAAAGGTGGGTAAGGAGTTTTTAAAGTTTTATAAGGAGTTAGCTCGTTTTTAGTTATTAATAGCTACTATTACTAGTTATTTATCCCGTATTTAGAAAATTTAGAAGCTAGTACGTGAGCGTTAAGCCGAGACTTTTTATCGGGGGATATAAGAAGTAGATAAGTTTAATATTTTAGAGTTTATATTAGATATTTATAAGCGTAGTATAGTTAAAGAGTTATAGTTTATATAAGTTCTTAATAATATAGATTAGTTTATTTTTAGAATTAATAACGAGTTCGCGTCCCTAGGCTTATTAGTACTATTCTCTAGTAATTTTTAAGAAGTTATTAAGAGTTCTAGAGGTTCGTAATAAGTTTTTATATATATATTTTTTATATTTATAGTTTTTTTATTTAATTAAGAATTCTCGTATTTTATTCCTAACTTTATAGTTAATAATTTGCTTAATTTCGTATTTTAGTTCGTTTAGTTTTATAATAATATAATCTTTTATATAAGAGCCCCTAAGTACTAATTTAAAAAGCGAAATATAAAAGACTAGATAATACTTTATTATATTTAGGAGTCTTAGCTTATAATTAATATTTAAGACTTTTTATAAGATTTTAAAAAGTTTAAGTTTTTTATAATTTAATTTATTACTTAGTCGTTTTGTTTTAATATTTTAATAGAGGAGATAAGTACTATCCCCCTTTTCTAAGGATAGTCCTCTAATCCTTAATTTATTGGTATATTTTTTTATTCGTAGTTATATAAACTTCAGGTTTAGTAAAATCTTTACTTAGAGTTCTTTAAGTTTTTTTATATTTATTACGGCTTTTATAGCTTATAGTCCTTATCATACTTTTCCGTAAGTAATTAGTTCGTAATTATAATTAAGATAGAACGGTAAGTACCCCGTACTTTTATTTATTATATTATTATATATAAACTAAGTTATTAATAGTAATAATACTTAGTTATCTTAGTTATAATTAATATAATAGCGGAGGTAAGTTTTTAAAATCTAGTTAATCTTTTTTATTCATTTATTAGTTTATAGGTAAAAAGTAGTAAATAGTTTATAATTTATACCGAGTTATGAGATTAAAAATTTCTAAAATATTAAAATAAATATACTTCTTTTATTAAAGATAATTTCTTTAGGTACTCCGTAGTTTATAATAACTACTTTTAAGAACGTATATATAAGTTCTTCTATATTACTCGATTCTTTATATAGTATAAAATATACGTATTTAGTAAGTTGGTTAATAATAATTAAGATATTATCGAATTATACTTTCGTAAGTAGTTCCTTAGACTTCGGGAGTTTAATAATAAAATCCTATAAGATTAAGTACTATACTTCTAATACGGGTAGTAGTAGTTATAGCTCTTTATAAGGTTTATAAGGGCTATTTTTATTTTTTTTATAAGTCGCGTAGTCCTTAATTATATTAGCAATTTTAGTATATATAGTAGATTTATTATAGTACTAATAAATCCGTTTTTATATTTTCGTAATACTTTAATAGCTATATGCCTTAGTACTATATATTTTTATAATAGTCTTAGGGGATATCTTTTTAGTCGAGCTAGTATTACCCTTTTTAACTATTATTAAGAGTTTATAAGCTAGTATAAAGTTTTTGTTTATATTTTTTTTGAGGATAACTTATATTTCCTTAGGGACTTAGACTTTGTAGTTAGGTCTTTTATTAAGAGCGTTTACTTTACTATTTTTAGATCTTTTTTAATAGATTATTCTAAAATAGTACTTAGAGAGGTATTCTAATTATCGAACTTATTATTTATTTAAGTTCTTAGATATAATAAAGTATGCGAGGTTCTTATAGTTTATATATACTATAACTTCGTACTTAGTACTTAATAATTATAGTCTTTATTCTTAAAAAGCTTTAATAATAGTTATTAGTTTTTTATTATAAATTTAGTAATTAAGCTTAGCTTTATAAAAGGCTTTAAAATAAAAGGCATAAGGTTATAAGCGTCCTTCGTTATTTTGTTAGCTAAGTATTACTTTTATAGTAAAGTCTAAGGTATCGGTTTTTATTTCGAAAAGTTTAGTTAGATTTAGGATTATAATAACTAGTTTAGTTATAACTATATTTTTAATTTTAGTAAATACTTCTTTATATTTAGGGTCCTAGATAAATAGTATATCTTTTTATATTAAACTATTAAAGGGTTTTATAATATTAGTATATTTTTTGAGGAATCGTTAATAGAAGTTAACGAGTCCTAAGAAGGATTAAATATCTTTAATATTAAGAGGTATAGGCTAATCCCTAACTACCTCTATTTTAGATTATTATATATAAATTTCTTTTAGTATAATAGTATAGCTTAGGAAATTTACTTTTTATATATAGAATTCGTATTTTTTTAGTTTAGTAAAGAGTTTAGTATCTTAGAGTTTTTAAAATACTATATAAATATACTTTTTATATATTTTTAGGTTAGGTAAGAAGATAAGGATATTATTAATATAGATAATAACGAAAATATTAACGTACTCTTTAAGTACGTAATTAATTATTATTTAGAAGGTTATAGGTATATTAGTAAGTCTAAAGGGTATTACGAGGTACTTAAAGAGTCCTCTTTTTATTTAGAACGTAGTTTTCTATTTATCTCCTTTTTTAATTTTAATTTAGTTAAATATTATTTTAAGATTTATTATAATAAACTAGTTAGCTCTATATAATAGTTTTTAAAGTTTAGTAATAAGGGGTAAGAAGTAGTAATTTTTTTTAGTAATTAAGTTAAGTCTTTAATAATTAACTATAAATTATAATTTTTTGTTTTTTTTTAATACGAAGAATATTAATACTCTAGTTAGTAAGTCGGAGGGTTTAATATATCCTTTGGTAAATATTTTCTCGAAATAGGAATTGAGTTCTTATTATTTTTATTAGTTAAAGGTATATAATAGATAGAATTATAGTTATTCTCTTTTTTTAAGTTCTATTTTTATATCTTAATTATTATATTTTAGAAGTTTTATTTCTTCCTCTATAACGAATAGCTTTATATATTTTTAGTACTCTTTAGGTATAGTTTAGAATAGATCCGATTCTTAATTATTTATTATTAGTACGAGTACCCTATTCAGCTCTACTCTCTTAATATAAGCTAGGTATTTTATTTTGTTTTTTAATATTTTAGGTACTATATAAGATTTATTTAAACCCTTTTTATAAGGCTATTTAGTAATTAAGTCTATTTATTAGAGGTAGCCTATTCTCTAATCTATCCGTAAATTATATTTACGTAATTATATAATTCTTAGAATTATGTTATATTTATTCTTTATTTTTATTATATTATAAGTAATCTTTTCTAAATAGTTATAAATATTCGTATAGAAATATATAGTCTCTTAGAATATATATTCTCCGTTATATTAAAATAGCTTCCCCTTAAAATCGTAAAGTAAGTATAATTCGTTTTTTATTTTTTACTTAATATTATATTTTTTAATAATTTTTAAAAATATAAATTCTCCTTATGCGCCGTTATTAATTATAGTGCGTATTCGTTATCCTTAGATATTAATATTTATTATAAGCTATTTTAAGCTTAGTATATAAGTTATAGTAAAGAACTTTGGTCGGGGTTTTATTTTTTATTATTTTAGTTTAATTAGTATTTCTAATCTTTTAGTTATTTAAGAGCTAGCGCTCGTCTTTTTTTAATAAGTCGTTTATAATTATTTTTCGAGCTTATATATTTCTATCCCTTAGTAAGAGAGTATAGTACGTTAATTATATTTTAAATATTATTTTTTTTATTTTTAGTAAGTTCTTTTTTTTTAAAAGATAACTCGTAAGCTTATAATATTTTAATATTAGACTAAGTATTTAAAATATATTTATTATATAGGTAAGTATTTAAAGTTATAATAAGGTTATTTAGGTTTCCTTAGAACGAGCTAGTTCCTAATTATCTTTCTTATATTTATTCTTTTTAGAGTTATTATTTATAAGCTTTAGGTATTAAGTAAATTTTATATTAGTCTATTTAATACGTTTCTTAATTTCTCTTAGTATTATTAAGATATTTTATTAAGTAGTCTAGGTTTAGTATAAATATAGCTATTCCGTTTTCGTTAGAAGATTCGTATTATTAATAAAATAAGTTTTAATTAAAGTAAACTTCTTAAATAGGTTTATTAGAGAATTTTTTAAAGTAGAAGCGGTTTTTTTCTTTTAATAATAATAATATTTATAGTCGTTAATTAGGTACTCTACTTAGAAAATTTTATAATATAGTTAATAAGTTTTTTTTAAAAGAATATTATTTTTTAAGATAAGTAGTATTTTTTTATTAATTCTAGGGTTTTTAGTTCTATAGAATAAGATAAACTAGTTGTCCTTTATTTTATAAATTCTCTTATATTTAGGTCGCTCTTTTTTTTTAGTTTCTTTTTTAAAGTTAGTATTATTTATACTAAGTATATCCTGGCTAGTAACTTCTATTTAAGTACGTTATTAGGTAATGTTACGAGGTTTATTTAAATCGTAGGGTAATTCTTAGCCCGTAAGCTACTTAGTTTTCTATTTTTAGATACCTCGTTTTAAGATAGGATTTCTATTTAATTCTTTAGTATTGGACTTAGTAATATTATTTTATTATTTAAAATCTATTTTTTTATTTATTATAAGTAGTAATATGTATAGTAATAGCTTTATTATAATTTATTTATTAGTAATAGTTTTGTTAAGTTATTTGTTAATTTTGCGAATAATTTTAGTATTAAGAACTCGTCGGTTTATAGCTAAGGTTTTAATATTAATTTTTTTAGTACTAATTCTTATTATAGTAAGTTATTTAGGTTTTTTAGGGTACTAGCCTATTTATTTTTTATTATCTTAGTGAGTAAGGTAGTTATTATTAAAGTATCCGGTCTATAATAATAGTTTATATTAATCTCTAGTTTTATTTTTTAGTATAGTTCTGGTTATTATATTAATAGTTTTGGACTTATCCTAGATTTGTTTGGATTATTAGTAGTCTCGTACTATATATCCTAGTTTATTATAGTTATAATACTTAAAGTCCTTTTTAAGTAGTCCTCTATTCATAGTACTAAGGTCTATAAGTCCGCTATATTATTTATAGGATATTAGTTTTTATTATTAATAGTAGTTTTGTAGAGCTTTTTTTTATCCTAGGAATTAGGATTAGTATTATTTATTAGTATTAGTTTACGATCGTTAGTTTTTTTTTTAACATTACTTATAGAGTTTAGTATTAAATCTAATAGCAAGTTTAATATAAGTTAGGAATTTTTTTGGAGCGTTAAGCTTAGATATTTTATTTTTAACTTTATTTTTTAGTTTTTTATAAAAGTTAGAGATTTATATTTACTTAGTAATATCTAGCCTTATTAAAAGCTTTTTAAATTTAGTTATATAATAAGAGGTAAACTTAGTTTATTTAAGGTTCTTTAAGTCTTTCTTAGCTTATTAAACTTTGTTTAGGTCTTAGAAAAGTAATTTTAAAGCGTTTTAAAATCCTATTATATTAATAAAGATTATAATAATCTCGTCCTTATAGTTCTTAAGGTAGCTATTATTATAGAAGAACTCTTTTAAAAAGGTTTAAATTATTCTAAGGCTCGTTTTTTTAAAAAGGTTATTACGTAAATAACTTATTTAGTTTTATTATAAAAGTTCGTAACGTAGAAGGTTTAGTAGGTTTTAATTTAAATTAGGAACCCCTTAAAGCGTTTATTAGTACTATTAAAGGTAGTAAGTATATTAAGCTTAAGCTTTTCTTTACTATTTATTAAAGTCTTAATAATACTAATAGTAGCCCTAAGGGTTCTAACCTCCTAGGTTAGGTTATTAGCTTCTTTTTTTTTAATATTTAAAATTATTATAACTTTGTTTATTATATTTTATAAAATAGTAATATTTTTACTACTTTTTTTTTAAATAGTTAATAATTACGTAGTATTATTATTAAAGAGTTTAATTAGTTCTTTATTACGTTAAGTACCTTTATTAATAATATATTTTATCTAAATATAAGTTTTATAATTAAAAACGGTATCCTTATTAAAGTTATAAAAAACGTTAAGTATACTATTATTAATAATAATAAGTTTATTAGCTAAGTTCTTAGGCTATTTCTTTTTTAAAGAGGAAGAAGTAGGCGGAGTGTTATTAGAAAATATTATTATTTTTTATTATTAATGAGCTTCGTAGGGTTAACTTACTAAATAAGAGTAATTATAATATTACGGCTAGCTAGTCGTAGTAAGTATATTAATAAAAATTAAGGCTATAAAGCTAATAATAATATCGTAGTCGTAAATAGCTTTTTTAAAGCTATATTTATAAATTATAAAATAAATAAGTTTTTGGTAATTAATTATAATCTTATTAAAAAAATTCTTAATAAAAATAGCTAAAAGTAATCGTAAGATTTAATACTAAGTTAATTATTAAAAAAACTATAAAAAATCTATTTTTAAACCTAGTTTAAGTCTATCCTATATATAAGTCCCGTATATTATTTAAATAGTTCTTTTATAACTAAGACTAATATTATAATATCGGTTTTATAGGGGTAAACTACTTTTATTTTATCGGTCTTATTTATAAACTACTTATTATCCGTTAGTCCTTCTTATTATTACGTAACTTATTTATAGTTCTTCTATTCCGTTAGGGTAACTCCTATATTAGCGTCCTCGTATATATATAGCATATTGTAGCTATCGTAGGCCTACGGGGCAGGCCCTGGTCTTAGTCATGCATGTTAGGTCGTAACATATATTATATATATAAATAAAATAAAATATAACTACTCCTATAAAATAAAAGAATTATAAATAAGTTATATATTAATAAAATAAAAATTATCTTAAATTAAAATAATTTAATATAATTTAAGGGCTAAACGATTATTTTAAATTAACTTAATTAAGAATAGCCCTAAGAATAAAAAATATATTTAAAAATAAGATTTATATATAAAATAGACCTAAAACGGGCTTAGAAATAGACTTTTATAGCTTTTTTAATAATTAACTTAGTATTAGATGTTATAATTATTTTTAGTTATTTTTATTAAGAACTTCTTTTAATAAAATTATAATTAATTACGAAAGCTTTACTTATTTTATAATTTATAAATATAGTTTTAAGAAAGCTATTTATAATTATAATACTATTTATTTAGTTATTATAACCTTAATTTTCATTAATATACTTATTAAAATTAGCTAGCCGTAATATATTATAAAAAGAGATATATTAATCTCTTTAAATTTTCTATAATTAGTACTATATCCTAAGCTGTATTTAGGCTAAGGAGTACTTCCTTAGTAATAGTAGTTAATTTTTAGTACGGCTTAGGAGTTCTTAGTTATAGAGGAGTATTAGTATAACTAAGGGGTTAAAATACTATTACTAACTTTTCGCGGCGTAATATAATATTTATTATTTACTTAATATTTCTACTTTTACTAGCTATTCGGGCAATTCTCAATATTAGTTATATAATATTAATATGTAGTATTAGTAAATACTCCTACTATCTTAATAGATTTCTTTTTTTAATTTTCTTCTACTTTTCTAACGTTCTCTTTTATAAAGTTCATAACTACGGATAAATTAATTATAAGAAGGTAGCTCTTTTATTATATTTACCCTATAGTTAACTTAATAAACCTTTATAGCACGTTATCACTTTATCCGAGCATAAATAATAAAGTACCGCGTAGGTATATATAATATTATATTAACCGCACTAGATTACACTATAACTCAGTAATCCTCGCTCAGGTCAAAGAATACAACCTGACGTATCGATAGGATAGATACATCCACGTTCTATCTTTCGATTAAATGCAAACAGCTCAGCCTACTAAATGCCGTCATCTGCCAGTGCTACTAGGCATGAATTCTGCTGAAATATATGGGCAACGTGAACTGAGCCGCGTAAACGTGAGCTTTCAGCCAATAATTATCCATGAGTATTTAACTTTCACGTATGAAAACGGTCATTTACGCCTATTAACGCTTAACCACTCTAGCAGCCATATATTTTCGCTCGGAAACGTTCAGATGACAGCACAGTCTTCGGTACCGCTAGAACAATCCTGTCTCGCTATGACTGCATTTTCTTGTATTTCTGTATAAAAGACGAGAACTTTTGCTCTAGCATATAATCTCAGACCATGCAAAATCAAGAGTCAAGAGTGTGTCGGATGTCCCGTAGATCTTTGGCACTATGTACATGACCCTACCATTTTCTTGTTTAATACTAAGCACATATAACTATTGCTGAAAACGCGAAAAAAGAGCTCTGAATCCGTCTTTAGAGTAGCGACATTCTCCTCGGTAGTTTTGACATATTCTATATTGTTAAAACTTCACTAAAAGAACGAAGAGGAAATACTTAAACCTTGGCTTTCCTTTCAAACACCCTTTTTATTCGAGGAACAACCAGGACATTGAGTCTGTAACATGAATGACACTTACGAAAGCCATAGCTCTGAAAATAGATTTGCGTTGTTATCAAGCCCTCAAGAAGCAACTCACAAGAAACTGCAACGACGAGTATGATGCAAATACTACAATTTGAAGGTGCCGTGCTCGATTTGATCGCTATACCTGATTGCAACTGTAGAGATGCGATAGCCTCAGGCAGAGAACAGAAATTTTGAAGCGAACCGATTCGCCTAGCTTACGCTGACTTCAGAGACAGCGTAATATTGACTCTTTCTTGATCCATAGGAACTTTCCATCCACCACGGGCGACCTCAAAGTTATTGCCACTGACCTCCCAAAATACCTGTGCCGAATCTGTCCAGACAGTAGCGTTCATCGACTTTGGAGCGTTTACAAGCTGAGACAATGTCATAGAGATGGACTTGGCATTAATATCATAGAAAAATCGCTCAATGACGCCTACGTCAACCGTGATCAAGACTGCCAGGGGACCGATGAAGACTCTCTTCCTGACAGGGTCGCGAGGTTCAACCATGACGTTCGATCCATCGATTGAAATCTCTCCGCCATAAGCAACGAGACCGACTTGCTCATCGTCGGCCACATATGTTCCAGAGCTAAGGGCCATTCCAAGAACTCCCGGGCCGTAGTCGGCAATGAAGCCGTCCCATTGCAAGGTGTCGGGGAACGAATGGAACCGGCGCTCGGACAACCGGATTCATTGATGTTCGAAGGAGGAGCAAAGCTTCCACCGTGACCGGTACGTAGAAGATAAGAGTCGGAAGGGTCGTCGCGGAATGCCGAGAGCAAGACCTGGGAGTTCAAAGCGGAACCGTAGTGGTGTATCTGGCGTTCAAGCCTTCGCAACTTTCCGGCAATACTTAAGTCATGGCATTAGGTCCGATTACATGCAGCTGGGGAAAGTTGGAAGCCTAGCGATGGAGAAAACTTACTCGAAATCCCAGTCTCGATGAGCGTTACCATTCCAGCCCTAGTGTGGAACATTAGGAGTGAAGCCAAGTACGGTGTCAACTGCTCGTTTTGCTAAATCTCTGAAACAAAAATGTCTGCAGGACAAGTATTAGTTGGGCCATAGCCATACGTGTTTAGGGTAGGATTTTACAATCTTACCGCGCCCATTGGTAGACGCCCTCTTGGGCAGTGGAGTCCCAGACCATTTCACTCCCAGATGGGGCGTCAACAGAGTCCCAGTGCTCGGCGCGAGACTTCATAAGTACTTCCAGAGTGGCTGCTTCATTGTTGACCCCTTCACAGAGTAGATCAGTCACGATGACGCTCCATACGGTCTCTCCCATCAAGCCCATCTCCACCCACGCAACACCGCCACCTGAGATGCGGAGCGCCGACCGGTAGGCTTTTTCGATATATCAGGTCTAGTCTTGGCTGACCAGCCCCGGGTCGGCTAGTCCAACTCTGTAAAGGGACCGGTATGCTGCCGAGGGGTGAACATGGTTGTAGGCTCTGTCGGCCGCGTATGACCAGCCTTTGTTACAGGACGACCACGAGGTCCAGTCAAACTCTTCGTACGTGAATTCTGGGACCTCGGCTGGCTCGTAGAAGAAGAGAAAGTTTCGCACGGCGTAGTCGTCTTGTTGGATATTCCCCCAGACTACATTATTCACAAAGGCGTCAAGAATCCGTGCTTCATCGGCGTCAGGGTAAATAGCTTGCTTGACGGTGGCCGCGATGTAAGCTCCAGCTCCACCCTCGTCGCTAAGTCCGGGTACCTAGGCTCTGGGATCTTGTGTCACCATCGACATGCTTTGGCAATCGTAGGTTATCATTGAGGGCGCACGACCAAAAGGATCAGACTCATCGGTAAAGTGTGTTTCAGTCGTGAGGAAATGCCCCATGGCCTGAATAGTTCCAGGAGCGGACTTTGTGATGTAGTAATGACTCGTCTGAACTTCTCCATCGCTGTACGCCACATTGACTCGCGCTCTACCCCTGGCAGACTCTCCAGGCGTCAAGGTGTAAGTAGCGTTTCCCGTCAGCGCCACAGACAGCGATCCTTGAGGGTCAACAGAGATATTGGCAACGGGAGAATCGGACTGAAGGAACAAACTCCCTGGCAGGTCCCTAGGAAGAATATAGCCCGGGATGCTGACAGCTGTGGGGTGACTAGTCTTCCGGACAGCCTTGTCAAATCCCCGCACACCTTCAAAAACGACACTGAGCCCTACACCGAATTAAAGAGTTGAACCAGGGCTCAGCGTTTGCGAAGAAGGTGGATTCCAAGGCTGTGCCTTCTGAACAGCCCACCCGTTCTCTGCCCATGCTTTCATGAGGACTTGCCATTCGTAGAACCTTTCAATCGTCTGACTACCATACCAGGATCCTTCGTAACCCGATTCTGAAAGATTGCGGTAAGCTTCCATGGGTTAGTTAGTGCCAATGAGGGCTGTGACAACTAAGGCTGATCCTTTGTCTTTGATAGGGGTGACACGAATTTGGCCAGAATCCATGCCGATGTACGGCTCAGAAAGAGAACAGGCGACCATAGCGTCTGCAGGATGATGATGCGTAAAAATGCTGTTGAACTCGACAGGGAAGCCAAGACTGCCAATCTCAATGGTGGAATTGCCGGCATTACTCAAGTTGAACCGTAGCGCGAGATCGCCGTCGAGGTTGAGCCATTCACGAGTCACCTTTAGAGGTCCAGAAGGAAGCGTGGACGACAGATCCGCAGCGACAAGGACATCATTGCTCTGAGATAGAGCAGTGATAGGCTTGCGCTGCTGAGAAGAGTCCCCATCAATCTAAGTGTTGTCGCCTTGAGCGCGATATCGATAGGTAATATCGCCCCAATGGTATTGTCCATTACGGGCTCGGTTCCCCAGAACGTCAAAAGGAAGAAAGTGAAAATCGTCCCCAATGGGTTTTAAAGATGCCAAAACCTGAGCGTCCCGCACGAATCAAGCCCTGAAGTTCGCTCTCTCGACATCCACAAAGCCGTTCATTGTGCCAAGATCATCCTGTCCAAAGACGGTACCAAAGAAGATGCTTAGAGAGAGGTAAAGCAGTTCGTATAGCTGTGATTTCTTCATTTTTGTCGTGGTTTGAAGTGGGCTGGCTACGCTGTAGTAGAAGATTGCGGTATCACGGCAGGAAGCCAATTACTTATGGAAAAGGGGACATACGACACCAATGTGAGATTGGCGCGGATAGCCTGTTAGCGAGTGGAGATGATGATCCCGTGGCGTATCGCCAGAAAATAATGCTTGCGCACAAGATGGATTTCAAGATCGCTCGTCTTGGTTCGATATTGTCATACCGAAGCTTTGGGACCAATGACTGTATCGTGGCGTTGAGAAATGACCATTCAAGCGCTTGTATGTTTGGGTTTGGGGATCTTGTCTTGTTGGGTTCAGTGCGGAAACACATCTCCTCTAACTCTATGGGCTCGGAAACCGTATTGTGCAGATTGGCTCGGATTTCTCGCCATTGTATTGGGAACCCTGCAGGAATGCTCATCCAGGAAGTGAAGGGTCGCTAGGTGCTGCACTTCGGTGAAGTCAGGATTAGGTTCTTAAGGCCGGAAACGCCAACTTCTGGTTAGAGCATTTTGACGATCTGCCATGCCACACAAGCGGCCCAGACTGCATGCCTTAGATGGTTGCCAGCCTATTCCCTTGCGTTACATGGACTTCTTCTCGATTTGGAAGGAAAAGTCCTTGCGAGTTAGGTCTTTCAATTTCAAAAACGTGCGCTGACTTGGAAACATCTTAGAACTGGCCTTTGTTTGGTGTAATTACTGTTGGACAGTCAACTACGATAGAAGTTCTTGAGGTATCAGTCCGCACGACTGCAAGTTAGCTTCAGATGAAGAGTTATTAATCAGGAGTTTCTTCAGTGTACTTCATTGCAATAATGGGATGGAGTCGCCAAACTCCCTCCAAGCACCGGCCACGGTATTTTAGCGCCACGCAGGGCAGCCTCAGCTGTGTTCCCCCAGTGCCTCTACCCCCACACCTCCATTGCCCCCGCCTGCCCATCTGTTTAAAGTCCCAGTCCAGAAACGGAGCTCCAGCTACCTTCCAGAAGACTTCGAAAAACAGGTCTGTGGCTCTAGCAAGTGATACTGCACGAGCAATTCAAAAGCCGCCATGAATACTTGCCATTAAGTAGATCGAGCTTTACACTTCATTTGACGCCATGTTAAATCTATGCCGGGGCGATGCAGGCTTCGTAAGCCATTTCCACCTAAGCGACGTCAGCCAATGCCGATATTGCTGGAATGCAGCCAGGTAACATAAGACATGTGTGCAAACAGTTTCGTGTAGCGGACCTTTGGTCACGTCCCGCGGTGCATGCCCAGGTGATAGATGTATAAGGATGCTTCACTGTCGAATTCTATCAAAAGAACATAGTTGGCATAGAAATAAAAGAATGACTACTAGAATCTGCTTTCAAATGCATGGTACGGAGTCGGTTATCCCAGCGTAGGTAAAACAAAAAGGGGTTCATATTTCGCATGGCCGGCATGCGGTTGGACTACCGCCTACGCCGCCATTCAACGGACCTGGAGACTGCCTGCTTTGCTTCCCCCATCACCATAACGCCGTCACTCAAGCGTATGTTGGCAAAGAAATTCTCCTTTTCCCCGGTTATACCCTGCCCTTTCCCTTCTCTCAAAGACGTTTATCAGATGTTTGTGTCACATGCCGCCTGTGAGTATCATGGTAATCAAACAGCGACCAGTCTGATTGGAGGGCTTCTACCACCATTCAGGCTACGGTTTCATTCCAAATGGTCCATCCGACATCAAGGAGTCTGAGGGTGGTAAGTACTTTAATTGCCTGGGGTGGTCTAAGTGGAACTGGTAATTCGGAGGTCAATTAAAACGCAATTCGGCAATTGGCCAAAAAAAGAAAAGGTGGACCCTGATGTTTGGAGCAAGGTACCGACAGCTTCATCTCCTTTCTCGTTCTTGGGGATTTGTATTGCGAACCTCACTTTTCAAGAATCCCATCTCCGACTTGAAAGACATTCACTCTCATGGGCAAGCGCATTATCTTCACGGGCGGTTCCGGCATCGCTGGCCGCTGGGTCATCCAAGAGCTTCTACGCGAAGGCCACGAGGTGATGAATCTCGACATTGCCCCTCTTGACAACCCCGCAGTTCATACGATGAGGTGCGACGTCAGCGATGCCGGCCAAGTGTACAGCGCGCTTCACTCCCAATTACGGCTCAGCCAGCCTCTTGAGAAGTCTTCAGTTCCTGATGCTGTCATCCACTTTGCTGGATACGCCCGACCTCTGCTCGCCCCAGACAGCGAAGTCTTCAAGACAAACGTGAACAGCATCCACAATGTAATCGAAGCTGCATGCAAGTTAGGCGTCAAGAAAATAATCTTGGCGAGTAGTGTCTGCGTCTACGGAGTCACGTTCGCAGAAGAGCGTCGGAAATTCATCTCGTTCCCGATCGACGAGGAGGTCGACTGTAATCCCACCGACCCTTACGCACTTTCCAAGGTCGTTGGAGAAACTATTGCGAGGAGCTTTGCAAATCGGTTCGGGGTTAACATCTAAGTCAGCCTACCCACTTTCTAGCACCCCCCTGTTTCTGGCACCCACAAAAACGCGAAAATCCACCACAACGCAATACCCACCCCCAACCTTCTTTTATCATAACATTTTTAATTCGTGTCCAAATAGGCTCATCTTTTATATATACCTTCTTCTATATCTTATACCTTAATATACCGAAGATTAGCTTCGTTAGGCTCTTAAGGACATTATAAACGGTAAGAGTTAAAAGAGAGCCTTATTAGAGTATAGGATACCACGATCAACCCTCTAACTTCATTTACAAGGTAGTTAGACTAAGAGACTGGCTTTTGCTGACCTATAGAGGCTATCTCCTGACTAGGAGAGTAAGCTAGCACAATAGGTTCGTATTTAGGCTTCGTTAGGCTTCGCACTAACGCACTAATAGGTAAAAGAATTCGCAGAGCGAGTTCTAGTTACCGCTGGGGATACTAGACTACTAGGAAAAGGCTAGATTACTGCCTTTATTAGAAGGAACCCTATTATTAAGGTTTAGAGAAGTCGTTCTATCGATTCTAGACGTATTAATAGGGTATCTACTAAGGTTATTAAGAACTAGTTTAAGTTCCTTACTATCCCTAAGATTAAGGATATCAAACCAACTAATAGGTTTAATATAGATAAGACTGGTATCCTCGAGGGTTAGGGAGCTAATAGGTTAGTGCTAGGTATAGCTAAGACGATATCTATTCGTAAGAAACAACCTAGGTTAAGGGCATAGGTATCTATTATCGAGTATATCTTAGCCCTGGGTAGGGTACTTTGTCCTCTTATCATTTTTAAGGGGAAAATAGTCCAATAGTAGTAGTTTCTATTATATCTAGATCTATACGATGGGTAGGAGTTTATAGTAATAAATAATAGCTAGACTATAGACTTAACTACCGTTAGGTAGTTACAAAAGGTATTTATCCCCTAGACTATGCCTAAGACTAAGGGGGAGGCTCGACTACTGATTGTGGATAGGCATAGGAGTTATATAACGACAGACTTTATATAGAATTACTATATTAATAACATCCATTTACTGTTCTTACTACTATACTCCTCCCATGTCCTCTAACCACTTGACCAGTCTATTTTTAGCCTAGTTAAGTTAGCCTATTAGAAGGAGCTCGGTTACTTATCTAAATAGAACGACTCTACCATTATAGGTAAAAAGAACTTCCTAGACTATTACTAAAAGGCTCGGCTTGCTAGTCTATTAATCTCAAACATTAGAAGTGGTTAGAAGTAGACTAGTCTATACCCTATAGCTCTAGTTAAGCCCCTGATGAACCTAATAGTACTACCTAAGCCTCCTGCTAAGCCCACAACACCTAAACCAACTAGTTAGGGCAAAAAGCGATGCTATAATGGTTAACAAACTACCCTAGTTAAGCTATAGGATTCTATTACCTCTATAGTGGCCTAGTCAACTCCCAGGAAGCTAGCAGATCTTAGCGGTCAACTGTACTTATATACTCAACTCGATAATAATACCAGCACACAACGGCTGCTATTTAAGAAGGTAAAAAAAGGCTTCATAGAGTAGGCCTAGTAACTAGTAACTACCTAGCAGCAACTGGCCCTTCTGCGGGCTCAAATTACTAACGCTATAGTGAGGAAGAGAAGGGTTGTTCAAGTTGATCCTAATACGAAGTTCGCGAACATTAGGGATATCTACTAGGCTTAAATCGAAGCGGGAGAAAAGGAGGTTATTACGGCTAAATCTAGCGAGTCTGGTTGCCCTAGTGAGGCTGGTAGTTGTATTGTAGTGGGTGAGGTTGAGGATTAATAGTTAATAGTAATGAGGAGGTTGGGTTGTGATCCTATCGTTTTTGTGGTGCCAGAAACAGGGGGGTGCCAGAAAGTGGGTAGGCTGACTTACTGCTTCCGTATCGGAGCTGTCATTGAGCCTGAGAAGTATGCTGAAAACTTTTCTGGATACATCAACCAGCCAGAGTCTTGGGATGTCCACGGATGGTCCTACATAGATGCCAGAGATCTTGGCCAGATGTGCCATCTTGGTATTGAGAGAGACGGCCTGGGCTGGCAGGTCTTCAATGCGACGAATAACAACATCACAAACACCGAGAACACAACAGCATTCTTGAGTCGCATTAGTCCATCAACGCCTTTCACTCGGGAGATGGGTGAGCGCGAGGCCCCGATGTCGAACAAGAAAATTCAAGCCTTGTTGGGATTTAGGGAGGAACACCCGTGGACGAGATACATTCCCATGATCAAAAAGACTGTGTGAGACAAGCAAAGGGGATCGTGAAAACGACGTTCATTAGCCAGCGGCGATCATGTTGCACGTTGCGCTGTTTTCTATTTCGCTTCTCATAGGTAAAAGACATCTTTTGACCGTCTATAACAAGATACCATCCGAGTTACTTCGCGACGTCGCTACCGTATCTCCTGATGTCTTGAGATATCCCGTAGGCGTCCGTTTCTCGGAATCAAGAACCCGCAAAATGTGCCGGACTTATGCCCGAGTTGGTGCGGGGTTCGCCCCAACACTTATCAGCGTGGCTTGCTCCACTGCACCGCCTTCTGAAGTTCCAACAAATCGAATTCGACCTATTTCAATTAGTCGTTACTTTTCTGTGGAGAGGCTCCATCAAAAACCCAGCTTTCTCTTCGTAAACCAACACTGCGTTCATATTCTTTGATTAGGGGCACACTGATATCGTGAGGAAATCGGTCGGGTTCTACCCAGACTACCCCGCACCCCACGTTGTGTGGATGTTTGTCTGTAGCCGGACCGGCCAGGAAATCTTGAAACTACTGGCCATACCTGAGCAACTTCTCTTTTTTGAGATTCTGGCCATTCTTCATTTGTAAAATTACTTTTGAGTTGACTGCCCTGACCTCTCATCCTCGTCGAGTCGTTACAAATCATTCAAGATGAATACAAATTTCGATACGGTTCATCCGCCTGCCGGAGAGGATCAAGGACACCACGACCCTCGATATGTCGAGTTCCCCATTGCGCCGAATGATGCCACCTGGGAAGATGGACAACCGGTCCTTAACAAGTATTCCACATTTCTCACTCGCGAACATGACTTCCCTGGTGCTAAGGAAAGCCATCGCCCCAACTAAGATCTTCTGTGCATTCAGACTAACATCGTTGACTCCTGCAGGCCATGCTGTATGCTGCAGGAGTTCCTAACGAGGAGATGATGCAGAGGAGTCCTCAGATTGGTGTTGCTTCGGTATGGTGGGAAGGGAACCCTTGCAATATGCACCTCCTCGACTTGGGAAAGACCATCAAAGATGCCATCAAGAAGAAGGGGTACATTGCCTGGCAATACAGCACTTTGGGCGTATCAGATGGTATTGCCCAAGGCAATGAAGGCATGAGGTTCTCTCTGCAGTCACGCGAGCTCATTGCAGACAACATCGAAACCATAACCTGCGCGCAGGCACACGACGCCACTATAGCTATACCCGGGTGCGATAAGAACATGCCAGGCTGCGTCATGGCAGTTGCAAGGCACAATCGTCCATCTGTCATTGTCTATGGAGGCACTGTTGCTGGTGGGTACTGCGAGGTGTTGAAGAAGCCCATTGACATTGTGACTTGCTACGAAGCTCAGGGGGCCTACCTGTTCGGCACGCTGGGCTCTTGGTCCGACGACAAGTCTGTCACGCCAGAGGAAATTCTGTCATCCATCGAAAAGGGGGCTGTTCCAGGTCCAGGTGCGTGCGGTGGCATGTACACTGCGAATAGCTTGGCTACAATCATTGAAACTCTGGGTCTATCGGTCACTGGCTCATCGAGTACTCCGGCAGCTTCTCCAATCAAGATGAGAGAAGCAGTCAAGGTTGCTGATGCTATTGAAGTTTGCTTGCGTCGCAACATCCGGCCGAGGGACATACTCACCAAAGAGTCATTTGAAAATGCCCTCGTCATTACGATGGCACTAGGAGGATCCACCAACTCCGTTCTACATACTCTCGCAATGGCCAGAGCAGCTGAGGTGCCCCTCAGTCTTGAGGACTTCCAACGAGTCTCTCGCAAGACACCCTTCATCGCTAATCTGAAACCGAGCGGTAAATACGTCATTGAAGACCTCTTTCTTATCGGTGGAGTACCGTCGGTCACCAAGCTTCTCATTGCAGGGGGTCTCCTCAACGGAAAGACGCTCACGGTCACTGGGAAGACTCTTGAGGAGAACGTTGCCTCGTGGCCATCTTTGCCACTTGAACAGGACATTATTCGGCCGCTCTCCGACCCCATAAAACCCGCTGGGCACCTCGTCGTGCTCCATGGAAATATCGCTCCCGGCGGTGCAGTGGCCAAGATCACAGGCAAGGAGGGACTTCGCTTCGAGGGCGAGGCACGCTGCTTCAACAAGGAGTCCGAGCTTGTCACGGAGCTCAACGCCGGCAACATTCCGAGGGACAGGAACATTGTCCTTGTCGTCCGCTACGAAGGGCCGAAGGGCGGTCCCGGCATGCCTGAACAGCTCAAGGCATCCGCGACTCTGATTGGAGCCAACCTCAAAAACGTGGCGCTCATCACCGACGGCAGATATTCTGGCGCCAGTCACGGTTTCATCGTGGGCCATATTGTTCCTGAGGCAGCTGTCGGCGGGCCCATCGCCGCTATCGAGGACGGGGATATAATCTCAATCGATGCTGAGACGTGTACAATCAGTATGAATGTAGCTGACGCTGACGTCAAGGAGAGACTGCGTCACTGGAAGGCTCCCAGGCCTCCCGTGACAAGAGGCACTCTGGCCAAGTATGCTCATTTAGTATCCAGCGCCTCAGAGGGGGCCGTGACCGACTTGTTCTAGACTAGGTGATCTGTAATGCACAAGCTATCGTATGCATTGAGCTTTTGTCGGCTTTTTGTCTGACCGTGGTTATTGTTTCTCTTCCCAGACCGTACGCGAAACCGTCTTCAGCTTTCCCATCTCGGGCAACTTGACACGGATTACAGCGCGATCACGGACTTCCCGCCGACTTGACCCCCATGATCGCCTCCACGTACAGAGCGGTGCCAAAAGTTTGCGTTCACGTTGCAGTGTGCCACACAAAACCCACTAACATACTACATATATAAGTTATAATATCTCAAAATCGTAATTATAAATATCACATAATAAAAATCTCTAAAATTAATTAATTTATCAAATATACTATATTAGTTTTTAATATATTTATTTTAGTTTATAAAGAGAAGTTATAATAATATAAAATATAAAAACTAAAATATAAGAAAATATTCTTATATAACACAGTACGATTAGTACTTTAAGTGCACTATAATGCACTATATCTATATTTTTTATAAATACGTTCTTTATAATCTTTAATAACTACGCTTTTTAAACCCCAAGTTAGAAAAAAATTATTTATAATATATAATATTAGTTAAAGTTTTTTTTTTTTTATATTTTTCTTGTTTAAATTAGTATTATAATACTGTTTTAATTACCTGCTGTACTTAGGTGGTTTTTGCTGGTGCACTGTGCACTGAACGCAAACTTATGGCACCCCACTGTAGCAGGGTAATGTCACGACGCGGGGTTGGACATCCACTGGGAGATTTACCCCATCCAGCAACATATTCTTCGGAGTCGACATTGGTTCAGCTCAGTGAATACTATCTAGGTAGTCGGTAAGATTGAGTCAAGTATATATGGCTTGAGTGACATTAATGTCCCATTCTGAAGTCGCGAGATTATGTGAACGCGGGTTGAAAAAGTTTCTGATCACGGAAAAGTGCCGCCTCAAGTCGTAAAGGTAGCTGGTTCATGTTCTGAACGTAAAGCCAGCCCTTTCCCGCCTAGAGCTCCTCTTTTAGAATTTTCCACTCCGTACCTATCGCCCGAATAATTTCAACTCCAAATAACGAGCAGGCAGATAGGCCACAGCGGTAACAACAAGTGTCATTTCGTTGGCAATATCACCCCCAGATTCGCCAATCAAGCCGCCAAGGGGTCCCACAAACCAAGTCTCGACCATGCCCATGCACCATGCGACCACCCCGACCAAAAAGGCGACACTAGCTCCAATGCCAAGAGGCAAGCGGCTCGGGTCGTTCCAACCATCGAGATCGTAATTGGCAAAGTCTCCACGTCGAAAGATGGAATGCTCCATAAGCAAGATGACAAAGTAGCTCGTGCACCAATAGCCCAGCAAGCTGAGGAAGTTCTGCAAATAGGTGTTTAGCTGGCTGCGACCACCGAGAGCCAGACCAATCACAATGGCAAAGCAGAGGAAAGTCCAAAGAAACCGAGGTATTTGGGCGAAAGGACGAGCCATTTGCTGGAATGAGATGGCCGCAGAGTAGAGGGAGATGATGTTGGTGTTGATGCCACTGAAGGAGAAGATGACGAGTAGAAACTTGGCGAATCCGCGCGGGTGTAGCATGTCTCGGATTAGGAATCCAAGACCCTGGTTCTCATATGCGTCTTTCCAGGCCGTCTGGTTGTTCAGGGAGCTGGCCACCACGGCGCCAGCAGTCATGCCAATAGAGGTAGGAACGGCAATGCCGAGTGTCGTGAGTGCAAAGACTTTGAACCTGGATACATTGGTCGGGTACTGGACGTAGTAGTCGGACACCATGGTGGCCCATGAGGCAGAACTTCCATAAACGACGGCAAGAAGTGAGAGAGCGCTGGCAGAAAGGTCGGCGCCCGTGACCTGGGCCGGCGTGACGTCGTCAGCATACGGGCCAACCATGCCAAAGATGATCATGAAGATGATGAAGTAGATGAGCCACGCGTAGCGCTCATAGATCAAGATGTAGCGCAGACCGAGAAAGCTGACCAAAAGAGATACGACGGCGATGATGATGACACCGACGACTAGCGAAATGCGACCATCAGCCACGGCGGTCAGAGCTAATCCGCCACTGATGGAGCCGACCGATGCCCATCCAAGCTGTTCCAGGCCATTCAGGAAGGCAATGAGTTTGTTTGGCCACCAGCCAAAGCTGAATCGTGAGACGGAGATTTGACGCAGACCAGTTGCTGCACCAAACGTGGCACAGTATCCAGACACGGCGCCGCCGAGGATGGAACCAAAGATGTAGATAGGAATGGCCCGCTGCAAATCAAGACCAAACTCCCAGCCGAGAAATCCAGTGGCAAAACAGCTGATGCCCATCGTACCACTTGCCCACAGGAGAGCCATGGTCAGCTCCTCGTGCCACTTGACGGGCTTCTTGTCTGCGTCCGTCTTGCGGTCAATGGCATGCGACTCGACCCCTAGAGCTTTATCCATTCTGCCCTCAAAGCGTCGCAAAGCGGCCAAGATGCCACCCTCCCTCGGACGGTCGCTGCTGCCCGCCTCGAGCGAAGCCTGAGGCGACGTCTTTTCGCCCATGCCTTTCTCTTCGAAGCGTTCCATGGCAAAAGGCCGTCGTCGTGACCGGGATTTTCGTTCTCAGCGTCGATTCGGTGTAAAGTCGCAAAAGGACTGGAGTCGACAAAAGCAACAACGATCTAGGTTAGACCCAGTCAACGAGGCTGCAAGTCTCTTGGCACAAAAAGGTCGCCAAGGCGGGGATCTGACATTATATTGAATTGTCTGGTCGCCGCCCAGCCGGAGCACTCGTGCGCATACAATTTTTCACCACTATCTTGGTGGGCTCATCTTCAATGCTACCCACCATCCCGGGTGGACCGTGGACGCCCTAACGCCTGGCGGAAGGTGATTTGCGGGTTTTCAGATTGTCGCGTGCCACACCCCACACCTCCTTACGTCGCGCATTCTTCGTTGAGTCCAGTCTGCTTGGAGTAAGGCACCCTACGGTATCGATTTGAGGCGTATCCGTCCGCTGCCTTACTAGACACTCGAAATTCAATTCTCATCTTTCTTTGGTCTTTGCGTCCTTTGGTATCTTCCTGTCAAGTCCAACCCCTGTTGAATCTTAATCGGAAGGGCTCAAGCCGCGGTTGTGTGACTCTCGACTAAAGCTCTTCGGGTTATCCGGCATCAGCCCAGAAATTGACGATTGAGGGCTGAGCGCCACTCATTCTCCAATATGTATATGAATGTTCAAAAGACACTTGATCGTCAGTCGGGTTGCAGTCGCACCGGCGAAGGCCCAGCTAGGTAATCCCGAAAGCCAACCCCGTAATTATCGAAGGGGGGTGGGGTAAGAGGAAAGGAGCTATGAGAAACCACTATCTTGATCCACTGATGGCTGATAGCAGAACGGCACAATGGCATGCCAGCTCGGGAGAATAGTCATCTAGTGGGTATCGCGTAAAAGGCCTACAAAACTCCTACCACCTTCACTGCCACACCCACCTCCACTCAAGGGGCGTGGGAGCTTGAGTAACTTCGACTGACCATCTCTATTAACGCTGTGCACAAGCCACAAATACACCTTGTATCAAAGAAAAAATATATAAACTATAATAACAACCTTAACTCTTAAAATGATTAAAATCTATTAATAAAATTCAAAAAATTAGGCCGATTTCAACTTAATAACTGTACATCCTAACAAGTCTTATAAAGCAGGCGTTATATACTTACTCTTTTTTAGCAAAATATGTGTTAGGTAAAATAATTTGAATATGGAGAAGTTAGATTTTTTTGACCGGCACGTGACTTCTGGAAGTACTGGGTGTGGCGGTGGGTCAGGGGGTAAGACGTCGAGGTGGTAGGAGCTTTGTAGGCCTTTTACGCGGTACCATCTAGTGTGCGGTAAGTTGTAACTTGGCACCTCGGAATATGAGGACAGCGCTTATCTGTGAGATGCCGCGCGGACAAGGCCGATTGTGGGGGTAATCCGGCTCTTATCTCGGCTATCACGGCAGATAGTAGTTCCACTTCACGGAACTTTCGCAGCGTGTCCTGCCAAACATGTTGCGCATACTATGCTCTGTGATAGGCTGTGCGGTACGGATATGCCGGGCTCTATGTATGCCGTTAAGAGATTCACTTACGCTGAGATTCAAGGGAGACTGGCTGGCTCGAGACGTGAGCAGAGGACTATAAGTAACCAAGCTATTCATATCCAGCCACATACTACCATACCCATTGGAAAAGTCGGGATCCCGTCCGCTCTCCCATAGATAAGCCAATGAGGGCCGGATTAGTAGTTGGGTCGGTGACGACCAGCGAACACGCGGTGTTGTATGTGCTCAGCGAATGTTTTTGTTGGACCTATGGAGTGGCTTTTCCCCGTCTATTGTTTTAGGGAAATACATTGATGGGTACGTCACTTAACGAGTATACATATCCTACAAATCCTTCTTACTTGGTCTATAGGGGTATGTTTAAACTCCCTACCAGGTAGCGTGGGTCTGGCCAGGGTAGAGCAGTGACTCTCAATGGCCATATTTGTGTTCGACGTGCACAAGAATCTCGAAAGTAATGCTGCTGATGTAATCTCGAAAAGCACAGTCGAAGATACCTGACAAGGGGGTTAAACTTTGGCCTGATACCTCAGTACAGTGCCTTACCAGATAGAGACCATCAATATCTAAGTGCGGTTATAATGTTGTTGGGCATCGGTAGGCATAAGAACACTGCGACGAGGAATGAGAGTCATAAACGCATGATCCCTTCTTTGTCAAGTGTCAGCCTTCAGCAAGGTAGCATTCTGTCTGGCACGACGTCTTGTATACACATCGATGTGTTGTAGATCTAGATAGGGAAACATACAGGGGAAGCTCATCGATTTCATTGAAGCAGAGGTAAGCAAGGAACTGTTTCCTGTTCCTCATTCCTCAATCCCGTTTCTTCTTCCTTCTCAGTATCCCAACATCAATCCTGGCACTTGGTGATTTTCTTCGAATCAACTTCACTATACACCCAAAGCCGGATGGCCAGATTTATGGTACTGCTATAGTCGTCACGCCACCATGAAGCAGCGGGATGCGATGTGCGTCGGTACGAAAGACCAGGTCTTCATTTCCCAATGACCCAACTGGGTTTTCGGGATTCCTAATGTCTATTACCCAGCAACCTCCGTCTAGAGGACAGCCTCAAGTGGACTTCAATCGACCGCAACGTGTACTTGGGTTCTCCATTTCTCCGAAAACGACGATGATATTACGGGTCCGATCCTAGCACAGCACGGATGCGGGATACCACCATCAAAGCAGCCAAACACTCAACGGCGCAATGCTAAGGGCGAAGCCATACAGAGGTCATTTCTAGAATACTATCATCCCTCCAAATGATCTCATTGTATGGAATTTTGTTTGGGCACGATCAGTTGCTTACTTTCGCCATTAGCTTAGAAGGAAGGCAAGAGCATGCATTGGCTAGGATATGCTCATTGACCACAAAGCACACAATCAGACTGAGGTACCAGCTAATTGAGGTTCATCAGCGACATTGACGTGCCGGGCTTGGCATGATTACTCCGTAAGGACTTGACTTGAGGTCGGCCATGAACCTGCACAAAAGTAAGTAGTGCCCGCCCTTAAAAGGTGTTTCGGCAACCCTGTTAGTTTTCAGAACCCCGTAAATTACTCTCTTCTGCCTGTCCACAGCAGTAACCCAGAAACTGGCGTCTAATTATAACAGCCTACAAAAGTAACAAAGTGGTCAGACTCTCCTCTCCAGGTCCTGTGTATCTGTGAGTTTGTACTAAGTTCAGTCTAGCTCCTTAACGCCCCACAACGCCACGTGAAGTGTCCTGGACCGTGCACAGCCTTATGTCATCACGGCTGCCGTTAACAAAGGCGTTGGCGAAAGCCGCCAAACAAGAAAAAAGAGGACAAAAAAGCAAGGAATTGGTACGGCTAACGCCAATCGACGAAACTGCTCACGCGATTATGCCGACAGAGAGACAAGTCTGTGCTGACCCAAAGACCTACCACAGAGATTTCGTCTTGCTAGGATGAGTGGTGTGGCCACTGGTCCGTCTACCCCTCAGCGCCCATCGTCTCTCGCCAACGACGACGCCGTTGATATAGTCTCGAACACCCCTACCCGCCTCGGCCTACTGCAGACCCCTCCAAGAAGATTTTTGCGGCATCTGAAACGCTCCGTGAATGCCATAGAGCATGGGGACGACGCTGTAGCTGATTCAGAACAGGGGTCGGCAGGCTCTGTTCGACTGTTGGCGACACCTCCACGGCGACCACCTTGCCGGGCAAGGTTCTCTACCGGACCCGCTGAGCCAACCGGCTTTGATGTAGGGAAGCCTGCTATCACTACAGTCCGCGAATCATCGCCTCTCTTTTGTGAGACGAAGCCAAAGGAGAATTTGGGAGGTGAAGAGCAACCGATCGCTGAAGTGCAACAGAGAGTCGAAGTGCAGCGGGGAAGAGAAGATGAACAGGAGCTGGGCGAGCTTAGGCAGCTACGAGATTGGGAGAGGTTGAACCTGAGCAAGGATCGACAACCGCGTGAGGGTGACGAAAACGGACACTGTGATAATCTTCAGCAACACAACTTCAATGAACCCGAAAGTGCGAGCGCAAATTTCTACGGCAGTGAGCGTGACGGCAAGCTTGGGATGGAAACCAACTTATTAGACGAATCGGTGTCTTGATTCATCGATTCTCGATTTGGATCGAGAGTGGGCTGATTCATCTGGCGGTGCTGTGGTGATCTAGCAGGCGCCCGTAACAAACTTTCGACATAGCAACATACGTATGCACGATTATCAACTCTTGGATCTTAAGAGTTTAGAGCGAACTATAGCCTGACGCGAGTGTTGGCAAGAGTAGCTGCTAGGAATTATTACAATGAAACTCTCCTTGTTGGGAGGAAAGAGTGCCTCCGACCAGTCACCATGGGTTTGAAACGTCCCAGTCCATTCCTCAGTCCCAATATCGCGGCCTGAAACTGCCCTCAAAGCAAACGAGAAATCAATCTTTACTCACTTCCAAAGGCCATGGCATGCTCTCAGAGTTGACTGGCATATAGGCATGTGAGGTAGAGAGGCTCCGACTACTTCCCAGGCACTGTATTGCATTTCGTGTTTGTGTGGTCTGGGAAGCTATAGGATCTCGCAAGCCTTGCCGATGAGTTATACTATCCAGGAGGTGCCTTTTAGTTACCCAGGAGGTATATCCACTTGATATCGCTCTTTTTTAATACAATTACTAGATCTACTACGCCTATATCTACGGCCGCTCTAGATTTCTACTTCTAGACCATTATTATTAAACCTTTATTATCAATTATTTCAATATTGACTACGACTTTATATTAGTGAATACTAAATAAATAATTACCATTATAAATAAGTCTAAATAATTATAAATACTCGAATAGTTATTTATAAAAGCTGATTTAGAGTACAGCTGGTATTAGCTGAGACCGTTAGTAAGTAGAGACCTCCCGGATAGTGGAATCCTTATAAATACACATGAAAACCTTCATCTCTACGTGAACCGTACAGGTAAAAAGGGTAATATCAAAACTGGTCATTCGGGCCCACAGTATACACCGACTATCAGCAATCATGGGTGATAGCTTTGCCGCCATACCATCGTCATTCGTCACCGGCTGTGCGCATGCCCGTCCAAGGCAAGATGAAACCCGACGGTGTAGCCGACCTGAATCGCACTATATCAGTCGCCCTTAACATGCACCTTGTAGCAGAAATGACCCAACGTGTTAGTCTGGATATTCTGCGGTGCATCACGCTACCTGCATCATTTTCTGACGAACTTGCACATCTTCTGATTGATATTAGGCTAGTCGTATGAGTCGCGTTGTCCTCCATCCTTTGCAAGCAACTTACGAAAACAGGTAACTACTGTGTTGATGCCCTCAATATAAAAAGCTTCTTCTTATGCGCCACTAATGGGGAAGCAAGGCATGCGGACATGAATCCAGTAATCGACACCTGAGTGAGCTAGACGAGAGAAACAGGTAAGAGACACGAGTAGGATGATGAAATTTCCAGGTTCCCTAAACGCTCGTGCCTACGTGCCGTTGAGACTCATGTTAGGGGTCTCTGATGATCTGGAGGATCCAGCGGCCCAAGAGCCCCATGAGCCAAGATGACGCCGCTGCATATCCTTCTTGGCACTTTGGAACCACAAAAAAACGTTGCGTCGAATGTTTGTAGGATAGACTCACTCACGACTAGGATATAAATGACACTCCGGGAACTGTTGCCCAGTCGGATCTCAAGCCGACTTAGATCAAATGCTTTGGCCGGGGATTGGTGCAGATTTGGTTTAGAATGTTCTTAGCAAGATATGATATTAGCTGGCACTGTCTTTAGTCCTGCCTTCAAGAAATCACTCTTGTTCGATCAAGATCTTCCTCGTCTATCCTTGCGGATATTGCTTCAACTTGGGCGCTGAACATGGATTTTTTCGGTCTTTGCCGGCCCGTGCATGATTGATGAAGGTTGCGCCCTCGACCCAATCAATGATGAAACCATTGCCAGTAAGAAAGCGGATGTTGTACTGTAAGCTCTTGTGCATAGTTTCTTGATTTAAAAACTTATCACAGCAAACCTTACCGGTCTCTTTCTCTCTTGGAGCCTTTGTTCTCTTTTTTTCTTTTTGCTCATTTTCTTGTTTTTAGTGTCTCTTCTTACAATGTGACTGCTAGTCAACTGGCCTCGATAGCTTCTTAACAATTTGGTAATGTAAGCTAGATGCTAGCTTGGTAGACCCCTTCTTACCCATCAGTACCACGAGTCTTGCTATCTCAAAAATAGTGATGAACATGCCAGGACACTCCAGCGATATTTCGTATTGGTTACCCTGGCGGTGAGTAGATCTTCAAGCTGTAGGAGGAGCGTTTGGCGCCTTATGTATCCGCTCCTTCAGGCCTGTGCTATTCTCAAACATGGTATGCCTCAAGAGAGACATCAGGGTGATACTCTGCTGCTGACTGAGTATACCCTATTGTAAAAGTGGTCCGCGAGTGTATTTGGCGGCTGGATTACGGCTACCAAGGCCCATAAAAAAGCACTGGGCGTGAGCAACTTCGGCAACTTCATGCACCTACTCTCCAGTTCTATAGGCGATGTGATACATCCTGTGGGTCAATGCCAAGCCAAACACGACCCAATCTGTTGAGACTCCCACCGGAAGCAGTACGACTAATGGTCTGTGATACGAAGCTCGGCAGTACCACCTTCTAGAATTGTAAGTCCTTCCGAATGATGCATGATAATAGTAATCCCCTCATTGTCAAATACTACCTTCCTCGTTATGTTGAGCTGACTTCTCGATAGATCTAACCACACATCAGTTGAATATAAATGAGAGACACTCTGCACATTATTAGCTGAGAGACTGCATGACTCTTATGTGTACGCCCCTTTGAAATATTCCTTATCTACTATGTGGCTGGCGCGACTTCTCACTTTCCTAGTTTGGGCATTGTCCTCATGGGAATCGGATGGATATGTCTGGCCTTCGCGATACGACTTCTTGGAAGACTTTCTCGCAGTTCAATCCGGAGCCACTATTTTTGGCTTCAGCAGCAGTACAAATTGACCCCATGTGTGAAGCCCTTGCTTGTGATCTTTGCTGACTTGATATTAGTTGTCGCCTCTTGCGGTAATGGTCAAAACAATGTCGGCCGTCAAAACTCTGCTGAATGGATCCGAGCCGCGTTCCACGATGTTGCCACCCATGACAAGGGAGCCGGCACTGGTGGCCTCGATGCATCTCTCATGTACGAGCTAGACCGCGATGAGAACCTTGGAAAGGCATTCAATCGTACGTTTGCAGACATGTCTAGTTTTATGAACCCAAGAGCTAGCGCCGCCGATCTGCTCGCGCTCAGTGTAGTGACCGCCGCGGCTGGGTGTGGTGGCCAGAAAATCCCTTTCCGAGCTGGCCGTATTGACGCGATCATGGCTGGGCCTCCTGGAGTCCCGAAGCCTGAACAATCTCTGGAAAGTCATAGGACGACTTTCCACCGAGCCGGATTCAACGATAGCGATATGATCGCGCTCGTAGCCTGTGGCCACACACTCGGCCGAGTTCACGGAGACGAAAATCAACATGTGACGGGCGGCGAGATGTCCGATACGAATGTGGTTAGCTTTGACAATACTCCTGCCGCCTTCGACACCGCCGTGGTCCGTGGATATCTCCAGAACGACGGTGTCAATCCCTTGGTGTTCAACCATAACGACACCCTAAATTCGGATAAGAGGATCTTCGGCGTTGACGGCAACATCACTATGCACGCTATGGTAGACAGTGCCACGTTTCAAACCACCTGCGCAAGTGTATTCGAGCGAATGATCAACACGGTTCCTGATTCCGTCACCCTGAGCGACCCGCTAGAGCTAGTCGACATCAAGCCGTATATAGACACTCTAGGGCTTAGCAATGACGGCACAGCAATCATCTTTAAAGGGCGAATCCGCGTGCGTACAACAAATCGCGACCCGGAGGGATTCAGCGTTGCTGTTGACATCTCTCAACACAACGGACAACGAGCACTAATCCAAACCTCACGAGATCGTTTCCAGGGTGGGCTATCCACGGGTTTCTTTGGAGAGTCTTTTGCCTGGTTTCGCTTTGACACTCAATTGGATCCAGCTACTGGAATCTCGGGCTTCAACGTACAATTAACGGACTTTTCTACTGGCCAAGTCGAGGCTTTTGACAACAGCGGTACAGGCGGATTCCCAGTGACTGACGGTTTGATTTATGCGGCAAATAGGTCTTGCTTGGATATTTCCCCCAGAGCCGATGGAAACATGACCTTGAATGTTGTAGCTATGGTCCGAGAGGATCTGCTGTTGGCTGGCGGCGATGTCTATCTCGAGCTCACGCACCGAGTTCATCAGCAGAACATAACGTTACCCAGGCTGCAAACCGAGAGCACACTGATGGTTATGGGTAGCGCGCATATCAGAGGTTTTGTGGAATTCACTAGAACGATTCCTCTGGCGGCAAACGGATGGAATACAGTCTTTGACATTGTGCTGGTGACGGGGGATGGAGAACTGAGGTCTGATTTTCATAGTTCCGGCGCATTAACAAGTGCATCGTGCTCTTGAAATTTCCCTTCTTCATCTTCATATTTACCACAGGTGGCCACATAGTTTCAACATTCTCCCGGCAGCATCTTCACCACAACTTTTGGAACCAGGCACAATTTCTACCTTGTCCTACCATTCTCGTCCTATACCTACATCATGCCACTAGCCGAACGCAAAAAGGGGAAGTCAGAAACTAGCTAGGGTCTCCTGAAAGCGATCTCTCAATGGAGATTTTGCCTTTATCAGAAGCATTATGCAACCACCGACAAGTCCCTTCGAGCGTGATATCAGGGGGCAAAACATTAGGGCTTTCTTCGATGTACAGCGCAGACTTTGCGGTCAACGGCAGTGTCTATGACGAGAGTCTCGGTATACTTTGAGGTAACCCTGGTCTAAAGAAATGTCTGCAGTCGAGGAATCTCGAGACATTCCCATGTTCGTTAATGACGAGGATAGAGGGTGTTGAGATAAGTAACCTAGCCGTCCAAGGTATGAGAACGACGCTGTATGTCATTGAATACACTCCTCATCATTGGTTGTGTTTATCCGCTCAGTGGAAGGCATTCTCCTTGTATAAGCCGGAGAATTTTGGAATGCTTACGGGCGATATTACCGAGTCCTTTTGAATCTAGCTCCTGTATGATATCACGTAGCCCTCCGCCACGATTCGTCTAAATCTACTCCACTCCCAAGTTTCAGCCAAGCCACTGCTAGCTCATGTCTCTGCCCAGGTCCAGGAGGGAGGGTATGGTCAAGTCCATTGTCGCCACAGTTCACTATCTCGATTCTCCGTGCACAGACTGGACGGTTATCCACATGTACCTCATCGAGAGTGTATTCAATCGTTCAGCTAGCCTTCCCGAACGTGACTACTGTAATCCCAGACTCCAACCATGCAGACCTTCTCCCCAGCCAGCACCGCCGCAAAAGCCTGACGACGAAGGGCATTCCTCTAGTTTCAAAGTTCTCAATTTATTTCGCCTGACTTCATCGCGGAAGGGCCGACAAGACCTCAATTTGCCAGTCCCTTTGCCGCTGGGAAGAAGGCGTCCCAGAACGCCGGACTCGCCAGACTGTTCATCCCAGAAGCCTCACTGAAACAACATGCATAAGGTAGTCAACATGGATGCTTAAGCCCAAGTTTCAGCGCTAGATCTCACTGTGAAGGATCACTACTTCAACCGTTCATTCCTCCAAAGAATATCAACGAGCTGACTCTCTCTCGTTAGCTGCGAATAGATAACTGGAGATTGGGATGGATATCGAAGTTACCTAATTATCTGACCTAGCGAGGTAGCATCTCGAATATCGTCAATCTACTCCCATCTACTCCACCAGAGCTCAAGCAACATGAAGATCCATACCAGTGGTATGTCGCAGCGGATCACCCCGCAACGCGATGTCTCCCTTTACTCGCTCTGTTGAGACTTCATCCGCCAAGTCTTGAGCATATCCACGCATGGTCACAGTGGGGTTCCAACTGCCTGCAGTCGGGAAAAGGGCAGCTCCAGTGACGTGAACATTTTCAATCACATGAGGACGATAAAGCTCATCCACGGAGCCACTAATATCCTTGGGTCCCATGAAGCAAGTGCTTGACTCGTGGACAATACCAGGGATGCGGATACTGTCGACTTCTGGCCTCGTCTTGATCCAGCCATGAGTTGTCTCATCCCACCATTCAATGCTCGGCTCGTGTTCATTGCCACCTGCCCTTTGTATAACAGTATTGAAGGTCGCCTCATTCATCACGTCCCAAGAGGCACGATCGTCGTCGCTCAAGGTGTATTGCAGGGTGACGTTGCAAGTCGGGTCAGTGCCTTTGTTGAGAGCAACATGATTCTTGGTGTTCTATTCGCTGAACTCTGCAAGAGCCGAGCAGACTAGACAGTACCGGGTTAGCTTCGATCGTCTTCATTGCAAAAGAAAGCTCCATACCAAACACAACGTAGTCTTCAGAGCCAGTGAGCTGATCAGGGGTCGCCGCAGCAGCATAATCTGGACGTTCGCGAGCCGCATCCTCTGCATCGTCCTTGGGGTTGGGACTATGAATCGCCGTAACCGAGACGTGATATTGTAGGCCAGTCTTGGGGTCTTTGCCGGCAAGGTATGCAGCAGCGATCTTGAGTGTCTCTTCTTTCTTCCAGCCCTTGACGTTCTTGACGGGGCATCTTGCAGAAACGTGTGTGTCGTAGTGGCCAGTAAGTCTCTGACCGACGGTATCGCGGCAACTCTCAAAAGAGTTAAGCAACATGGTGGCGTTGGGAACCGTTCCAGCACAGAGGATAATCTTAGTCTTGTTACTAGTCCATGATAAAGTGCCCCTCCTGGTTTCGATCACGCGGACAAAATCGTCGTCGTCACCTTTCTCCATGCTTTTCACCGCACAGTCAACCTTTATTTCCAAAGGCGCTCCCTTGTTAGCTTTGGCTAGTTGTCTCTGTCGTTCTAAGATGCCAAGAAGAGGCCCAGGGACAGAAAACTTGTCAAACCGCAGACGAGAAGTCGGGCTGCGTCGCCCGACGGCAAGCGGGGCTGACTCAACATAGTCCGCAGTGGGGATGTTGCTAATTGAGTCTTTGAGAATGCGATCAATGGCAGCCGACAGGTTTCCAAAGACGTCATCATTGATCTGAGATGCGGGTGTGACATTCAAGAGCCTCTTGGCCTCTTCCCGGAACCATTCGTGTTCAGCAGTCTTTTTCATAGCCTCGGGAAAGTCGCGCATGAGGTCTAGACTCGGTCTCGGGCTCCAAGCCGACCAAAATGTAGATCGGCCACCGAAAAATGGGCAGGAGCCGTGGCAAAACCCAAGCTCCTTTGTTTCAAAGGTGTTGCGTGAGAGGGTCCAGGGAAATGTCTCAGAGGGTCCTCCCAGAATCATTTTGAAAGGAATTGGTAGATTTTGGAAGTGGGGGGGGGGGGGGGGGGGAGGGGCAAAAGCCTGTTGGAAATTAAATGTGAGACGATGGCACTCATGTAAAGATGCACAGCAGTTCAAGAAGGAGTACTTACCTCCACGCTCTAAACAAAGGATCTTGACATAGGGGTTGAGTTCGTCAGCCTTCTGGATGAAGGCGAGAGCAGTAAAGCCCGAACCGATAACGATGTAATCAAAGTCTCCATGGGCCAGTATGCTCTCCCAAGTCTGGTCACTAAGCATTACTAAGGTCAGTGCTGGTTTGTCGTACAGGATCTAAGTGGAATTGCTTCGTACCTCGCAATGTAGTCGCGGGCCATAACCGACGTAGGAGTAGGCTCCTGCACGCCAGGCACAGGATACCCGTAGGTATTGGCTGGTAGAGGCTGACGATCATTGTGCTTCCTACCAACACGGCAGTGAAAGCTGGGGATTGTCTTCCCTGGGATGGTCAGATAGTCTGGGAGGCTTTCGGTGTGCATGGTGGAGGGAGTAGTGGCAGGACTAAACCTGGCTGTATATTGTAGCAAGTAAAGGGTTTGATTCGTTTCTTTGCAGCCTGGTTGTCTGATATCTGTTGAAGAGCTTTCCAATAGTATTCGTTTTCTCGTCACAGATAACACCTTGATGAGCTCAAGGAAAATGAACTGATTTGGGAAGGCTACAAGAAGATCCACGGGAATTTTGCCGACGTTTCGTTTGCCCCCAGCTTATTTGATCCATTTGATTCCGAATCGGCTCATTTGCCGTATCCCTACGTAGCTTACATGACCACACTTGCATGTGTGGCTAACGGCGCGTCAAGCATTACAGCCTAATACGGCGGTACAACCCCCTGGGGTCGTTGGCGTTCTAGCGTTCTAGCGCTGTCAACTGGCTTCTACAATCAGCCAATCAGGGTTATCTATGGTGGCCGGAATGTAACAAAAGACTGGGACTGTTTTCATCAAGATGGCTAAGACATCCGAGGCGAGCTGAAAACCCTGATATGAAGGTTGACTGAATTAAATGTTCCAAACTTTCAATGAGGCTCTTACCCCGCACAACTCGTCTTGGCAGTGTTTACGAACTAACGGGCTTAGCGGCGGTGCTAATTTTATGCTGTCCTCAGCCGCTCTAGATGCGGCACGGCGCGACAAACCGTGGCGAGCTGAACCAGAACTTTGCTAACATGAACCACGCTCTGGACGGAGGCCAAGACTAAAATTTCCTTAGTACCCTGACAAGTGTCAATGTTGCCGAGAACCCGCTCCATACGACGGATCACCGTTTTCGAGAGCTCGCATTCAGACTTCGTGAAGCCACTTCATATTCATCCCCTATGCTACCAGCAACTTTCCGCTCGCAAAGTTGGGAATGGCCATCGCGATGAATTCCATCAAATATTGAAGGCTGGGCAACATAGAGCTTTGTTTGGACCAAGTTTATTGACCATAGAATTAGTGGGCTTGTGGCTGACTTCGAGTCGTCAGTCTTCAGTAGTGAGATCCCCTACTTCGTATCTCCTTGTGAATCACCCTGTTTCCATTTTGGCAGCACTTTCCCGAACTGCAGTGATTCTCATTGATGGATTTAGGCCCAAAAGTCCTTCCCATTCTTTCATTCAAGGGAGCATCATAAGGCGCGGAGAGAAACAGGCTGTCGACTCAACTTCGTCTCGAATACATAAGTTTTTTCCGTCCTTTAAACCAGTTTCGGTTGTTGAGGAGCCACGATGGTAGTAGGAGATGAGCAATCTTGGCTGACCTCAAATTCGCGGCAACTTAGTAGGTAGCGGATGCCCGGGAGACAAGAGATTATGTTCCTCATGTGTGTTGGCTGGAATGTACCTAGATTGTTGAAGGGCCTGCTTCCTAGCTTAAACTTAATTCCACGCCCACCAAGCTTTTGGACGATCGAGGCGGCACGGCACGCGATTAACCTTGGTGAGCCAACAGGCCTGGGCCGGATTCTTAGTCGCTGTGGATGGTGGGGATTGGGTTCTTCGTGGCTTGGGCCTCGACTAATGTCTCGTGCACGTGAGCTTCTGCCCCTAATGACTTGGTGTCACTCAACCCAACCCATCTCAGCTCGCCCTAAGAAACAGCTCACTCACCTGCCGCTTGCGATAGTTGCGGACTCAGCCGCCGTAGCTAAAGGCCGCCAGCAAAACGTTAGCTCTCACGTTCAGCTCTAGGTCCCTGGGGTCATTGTTGGCATCAGAGATGGCAATTGGTCGTTGGTACGTGAGATGCCATGACTAAACGGAGAGGTGGCTCTGATGCAGGAATTTGTGCCAGTTCCGGCCAGTTCCAGCCTGCTAAAGCAAAAATGCATCCCTTGACTTTGGCAAGAACAAGAGACCGGATTCGGCCGTCAAAATATAACCAAAAGATGTTTGATCATACAAGGAAGTGTGATCCGTCGTTTACACGCGCAGATAACGGATACAGCAGTCTGGCAATTGGCATTTGGCGATGAATGGGCAGAAGATCAGGGCACACCTTATATGAAATATATAGTCACCATGTCCGCCTAAATTCCTGCCCCAGACACCTGAACAGTAAGATATAAGAGAAACACTAACATCGATATAAAGAAACGAACGACATCAACCCAGCAATATGCATCGTCAAGCAGGCATAGCTTGCCATGCGCAACTTGCACTAGTGCTGACCCTGATCAGCCTGGTCACCGCGCAGTGGTGCTCCGGCAAGTCGGATGACTGCTCCTCCAACCCAATCCCGCTGCGACGCTTCAACGAGCTCAACTTCCACCCCAAAACGTGCGACCTCAAGTGGAAGAGCAAATGCGTCACCAAGGACAAACATGGCGGCCTGCAGCAGAAGCCACCACCATACTCGCTGTGCAATTCGTTGCGCCAGCCGGCCGGGCTCATTCCTATCGACGCCTACACGCTGGCGGTACAGAGGAACAACTTTGCCGAGCACGCAGCCGACATCACGCTACATGGACTGTGGCCTGGGTCGTCTGGCGGCACCGGTGCCAAGAACCAACCCTACGGCTGCCTGAATGGCGAGGAGTTTGACGAGACGATCCTCACGACCTTTGCTGGCCTGCTTAATTACTTCTGGCCGACCAATGCAAAGTTCAAGAATACCATGCAATGCTTCATCATGTCCGAATGGATGAAGCATGGCACTTGCGCAGTCATCCCTGGCGCTGATGGTTCGGCGTTCCGGATGCCACAGGAGGCCTACTTCCGCACAGCATTTGTGATGGCCAACGAGATCAACGAAAATGCCGCGCTACGTGATCGCCTGCAGATTAGAAAGAATGACGAGCCGCTTGTTAGCGCCGGCTGCGTGCAGTGCGCGTATTTGGCAACCGTGGGCTGGTCAGGCACCGACAGAGAGAGCATGCCGCGCATGTCGAGTGACTGTATCGACCAGTGCTTCGCGTGTGGTGACTCCTGGGACACATGCCCGCCGGCGCAGCTGAACAGCACCGTTCAGCTTGACCCCAACAACGCACCGCAGCAGGTGGAGAGCGACAGCGTGAACAGCGAAAGCATCGGAAACGGAAATTTCACGATGCTGCATTTGGACTTTGCTATGCCGGCCCTTAAGAGCAGCGATAACATCTCCCCCTGGGAGGGCACCTGGCGCTCATTTGGCGCTGAGCAGCTCGGGTCCGGCAAGTTCGAGTTCGCGCAGAGCTTCACCGACATCGACAACCAGAACGTCATGACCGTTACCACAGACAGTCCATACCCCCAGACGTGCACCTACGAACGGCGCGACGCCGGTGGGCTGGTCCTGCGATGCGGCAGCGGCGCAAAGGCCCACGTGGAGGACTGCTTAGTGTCACGGCTGCCAGATATTGGCGAGCTCGAGGTGGCATTCCTGGCATGCAACCACACTGGAGAGCCGGCGCCGGCCAGCTTTTATGCCGCTATGGATACACCCGGGTGCGGCAACTTTCTCATGTTCCGCTGTAAGACGTCAGCGGCAGGATGTTCCTTTTCTCCGGACGGTATATCGGCGGCTGGCAGCAAGCCTAAGGAGGAGACCAAGACCAACATCGAGCCCGAGGCTGACTCCAAGCCCATCAGCCCTGTCAGCCACTCTGAACATGGCATTGCCGGGGCACTTCCCTCGCTGCTGGGATCGTGGCGCACACTGCAGGTATCCAGCCACTATCAAGAAGGCCTCGCGCAATGGAACTTCACTGCCGACGGTCAAGCGTCCTTGCAGTGGCCCAACTACCCCGTCCGCGGCGTGCATCACTATTCAGTCTCGCATTCGGACGAGGATCCCAGCGTAGTACTCCTTGCCAGCACCAATGGTGATATCACCACATGTCGTTTCCAGTTCCAGTTCCAGCCGGTGTACTCATATGCCGTGCTAGACTGCGGGGCGCCGAATCAGCCGGCAGCATTCGTAAACAAGAAGAAGAATACGCCAAGCTTGGAAACGCAATGGGTCATGGGCCGGTGCAATCCGTGCAACGCCCACTGCCGCTACTCGTGCGGCCCTCAGAATGACTTCTGCGGCGCCGGCTCGTGCGATCCGGCCGATTCGGTACAAGCAGAAACAGCATCATCCGCCGGTGCCCTATCCTCTTCGCCACGTCTTGAAACACTGAACGACGGCCTTCGCCACGACTGGTGTACGCCTCAAGACTCTAGCTGCTGGCCCACTAACACAGCCATTCGTAAGTTGGAGGAGGCGCTGGATCCCACCGTGCCCCGTCTCGGCGTGCGGTGGAGCAAATACCCGCAGCCGCAGCCCGCGCCTGTCCCAACGGGATCCATCAACGACCAGTCCTTCTACGGCCTAGGTGATGCGCCTAAGGGTCTCAAAGCGCTGTACTACTACGAGGACGTTGCCGAGATGCAGCGCCCGTGCTTCGTTCTGGAGGATGGCTCTTCCGTGTGGAACACGGCGTCTGACATGTGCAAGGCGGCGCTGCACCAGAACGAGTACCGTAACTGGAATCCCTTCATTGTCGTCTTTCCGCTCAACGAGCGTCATATTGCCGCCGCCCTCACGTTTGCCGCGCAGCACCGTCTGTGTATAGCCACTGCTGGTACCGGCCACGAGTACAACAGCCGCAACTCATGCCCAACTGGCGGCATCCTGGTCCGCACAATCTTGCTCAAGGATAAGTCCTTTTTGGCGACTTGGGACGAGGACAAGGCCCTGGCCCCTGCCGGTGCATTCCGCTTCGGCGCCGGCTCCATCTTTGCCGAGATGCACGCCTTCTCGGCCAAATACAATCGCGTCGTTGCTTCGGGCTGGTGCTCCACCGTTGGTATGGTCGGCTTTCATCTCGGTGGCGGCCATGGGCCCTTTGCACCGTCTATGGGCTTAGGCGTTGATAACCTACTCGAAATTGAGGTTCTGCAGGTTGGTCGCGATGCAAAAGGCCAGACCGTAGTGCACAAGAAGATTGCCAGTCGTCATCACAACCCGCAGCTCTTCTGGGCCATGCGCGGTGGCGGCGGTGGTGTCTGGGGCGTCATTCTCTCCATGACGATCCGCGCCCACGCCGTTCCGGATGGAGGCCTCAGCCGCGTCTTCATGAACCAGAGTGGCACTTTTTGCCAGGACTCGCGCGACTTTGGCTACCAGTGGCTGCGCGACATGTGGACTCGCTTCACTGCATGGCAGCTGAGACTCAACTCCAAGGTCAGCACGCAGCCTGCCTTCTTTATTGACCCCAGCCAGTACAAGGCGACCGGAGACCTCTGCTCGGTCACCTGGACGTTCAACTTTGAGTACTTTTACGCCGGCGGTCAGACAGATCAGGACTACGTCCTGTTCCGCGACAGCCTGGTGGACGTGCTTCAGACCAAACCCGAGGTCACGCAGGAAAACAATTTCAAGTCGGCGTATGAGTACCTTCTGACCATGCCCCCCAACAAGTTCCTCCTCTCCGTGACGAACCCATTGCCGCCACCGCACCCGCCCTCCGACGCGGCCACAGGGTCTCAGAATTCCGTTCTTGTCTCGCGACAGGCCATGGAGACAGAGTTCGTCTCGACCATGATGAATGTGCTGGATATTTGCGTCAAGACTCTGGAGCATAATGACAAGACGTCGCCAGATTCAAACGGTTATCGCTGCGGATTCCACTACCTCTACACGTCGCTGACGGGCAACCTCGGAAGCCCGCAGCCGGGCGGCACGGCCATCTCGCCGGGCTTCCGCTCGGCGCTCATGCTGTGGAACGCGCGCACCTTGACGACGCAGCAATCTGACGACACATTGTACAAGCTCGGTCCCAACAGCTATTTCTCCGAGAGCTCGTATGTGATGCATAACTGGACGGCGAGGTACTGGGGCCAAAAGACGTATGAGCAGTTACTGGCTGTGAAGAAGGCGCACGACCCAGGTAGTTTGTTCTGGTGCCATCATTGCATCGGAGATAATCCGGATGATGCATATGGCGAGACTATGGGCGCAGCGGCGGATGAGAAGCCATCGGGTGCTGCTGCGACTGACGTTGTTGGAAAGGACGAGTTGTAGCGGCCCGGCCGCTCCGTGCGTGTCTGCTTGAGTGCTGGCCCCATTTTGACCCCTTGCCAGCCTTCGCAATTTTGGTTTCCCACTGTGTAAAAGGCTTAGTTAGCTATGTGTCTAGTTTCCTGATAATCAACTTGAAAGAGATTCCCCCAAAACCGAAGTGCCAGCGCTAGATGGTGTAATTGGCTGCGAGGCTAGTTGCTGTGACCTGGCTTTCACAGTGTTGAACACGCCGCCATAAGAGTCGCATTGCACTTTAGACGGTAACTGAAATAAGGCGGTATTGACTAACACGGGCAAAACAAAGATGGATGGCAAGAGGAAGATGATGGATAAAGCGATAATTGCAAGAGGGCAAAAGATTCGGTGGTGGTCATTTTCATGGGGTGCGAATTTTGTTCGGTGCCTCTTACCCCGTGCTCCGTACCTCCGTACTCCACGCACGTCCCAGTCACACCAAACACCTTAGGTAGCTAGCTATTAATTATAGCCTTGCTAGTTCCTATTCATGATAGACTCTTCAGTCACGCCACACCCTCAGCACAACGCGGGTGCAAATAAGCCTTCACAACTCATTAGGTAGTCCACCTCTAGGAAGTATTCATATCGACCGCTGGGTCATATAAAACTTGTAGCGACGTACTGGTTACGAAACTCCAAGCATGAATCGCGTGTTGATCCACTTTGTCTGGCATGGTAGCCGTGTTATTTCGAGTTGGTGCACCCAATCAAAAGTCCCATGTCAGATAAGTATCAGAGAAGACTAGATGTGTGTATCTTGACGTTATACAGCACCCGATGGGGTATCTATGTCCATGTTGGCTGCAACGACAGGTTGCGAGTCTAAAATGCTACTTTCCTTGTTTGTGTTCAATATACCTAGGAACGTGGGCTATCCTGGAAAAGTTCAACAACTGACGGCCCTCACCATATCATGTTTCTTTACCTTCAATTTTTATTTTGACTTGATCACAAATCTTTTCCCACGTGGCCCTAGACCAGCCGTGTTCATGTTGAACGATGTCGTTCCAAACGAGGCGAGATTTCCTGATCAATGCCCTTCGGCACTTGCAGCACTCAGAGATGACAATATGATTGCGCAGTTGGTTTTGTTTCGTGTCATTGTCAAATGACTCGGTACGATTAAGCACTTGAACTTCTTATCCGTTATCTTATGAGACGGACGGATGTGGATATCAGAGAACCTAACTGGACTGAGTCCACCATGAAAGGAGAAGTCAAACCTACTGTAAAGTTTTTGAAACTTCTGTCCAGTGCCCACCCCCCAAGGATCTATACAATTTTATGCTTATTTGATTCAATAACCCCAGCCATAGGATAAGGCGGCATTGGGAGCCAGCAGATAGCCACTTTGCTTACGAGCTGGAGACCTATAAACAATGGGGCCAGTGAGAGTTTCATACAACGATAGCATGCATGACAGTTTCATGAAGATATATGACACACGTCTTTTGTGCAGCAAGTGAGGTAAATCATTAACTCGGAGATGCTGAAATGCGCTATGGTCAAACCCGCTATGCCAATTACTTTCTTAGAGTTTTGCTCAGCAATTACTTTTCACGTTGCAACTCATCCTAGATAATGGAAAAACATAGATACTTTCGGGTGGCTTCTTAGCTATGTATGTCCTGTTTCACTCTATGCCTTGCTGAATAGTCTTTCTAGTTGATCTTAAGGGAAGGAAATGGGTCCTAAATCTTTGTAGTAAAACTCTAAAGGCGAGAGGGAAACGTCGCACCAGACTTAGAGCTTCGTATATCAGATTTTTAGAAAGATGCTGTATAGCGACGATATAGGCATCGAGATGCGTAATAGAGACCGATTATTCAGTCGAAGTATCCAGTCAAAGTCAATAATGAGAACGAAGGTTGGGATGCGATCTACTGGGGAAACAAAGATGGATCCCAGATAGAGCCGAGATCACGTATCGTGATTAGCGGTGAGGTCTCTTATATAGTTGAGCCTTTTTAGAAGATGGTAAATAGTATAAGAGGTATGCTATGAATAAGAGACTGTAATAAATTAGATAAATCTAGCGAGCGTAAATCTTCGTTATGCTTCCTTATATCTCGAACCTGGATGTAAAACTAAGAGCAAGAATCATGCTTATCCTTTATACTGGGATATGATCTCTTGGCGAAAAGGTTTATGTCGAGTAGCAAGGAGCCAGAAACCTCTTGCCATCTGTACCTGCAAATGAATGCACTCCGGATATATTGATGTGCTGCTGGTCGCACAAGTACATACGACCATACCCATTGGAAAGCTCGGGATCCCGTCCGCTCTCCCATAGATAAGCCAATGAGGGCCGGATTAGTAGTTGGGTCGGTGACGACCAGCGAATACCTGGTGTTGTATGTGATGTGTTTTTTGTTTGAATTCACGTATCAACTCTCCCCTATCCGAGTCTTTGAGCTGTGTCAGTGAGACGTGCGCACCCAGAAAAAATTTAGCAAGAGTAAAGTGTAGCTTAAAGTTAGTGTGGCTGGTATTATTTCCCCGGTATTTCCCCGGTATATACCCGGGTATATAGGTACGAGAACGTGCTAAAGACGCTATGCAGAAGTCGAGAACATGCTACCTTATGTTAAAGAACATTTGGTTTTCTAAGAGGCGACCCACTCACATTTACGTAAATTAGTGATTGAAATGCTGGACACACACAACTGCACTACGCATTGCAATAGTGAAATTAAATAAACCTATTTAGTTGGTAATTAATGACCGGTCCCATTAAATGACGTCGTACGTATTCATTCATGGTTCCCATCCGCGAGCAGTCAGCAAGGTATGGCGCCGAAGCATATTATAGGAAACGCACGTTCATTGGTCAGAGAGCGGAACACATGCGCTGCCTCTCGTTAGCAAAACTTAAAGACAAAAATGAGTGGATAGAAGTTATCCTGTCGTTACTTCCGGTAAACGACAGTCGGTCTTGATAACAAATCCAGTCGTCAGACAATGCATTTTGAGGGCCGTAGTTGGATAGATAACGTAAGATCCCAAAAAAAGACGAAAAAAAAAGAAGCCTTTTCCAAAGGCAATAGCTCGCATGTGACGTTTCATGGACAAGTCTCCATGCCCTATTAGGAAGTTAAGCTTGTGGTGAGGTAACATCACCACCGAGACAGAGTGGGGCATTGCATTTTAATCGGCTGAGCATAACCCATGTAGCCGTGCAAATGAGGGGAAACCACCTCTTAATATATTAAGGTCCCGACTATAAACAGCCAGTGATTCCAAAAAGTTGAGAGATCGACTAGAATATCATGCCACAAAAGTAGCCGGCCAGTCACTACTAAATTCATTCACCACCATGCTTCGACTTTTGGGGCGGCTAAGCAAAACAATGAGCTCTCTGTATCGTGAGATGCTGCTCGTGATGGCCGCATGCCTCATGTTGGCCATCAGCAAGGTCAATGGCCATGATATTGCTCCTCCGGCCGAATATTTGCAGTTCCCTGTCCAACGTCAGCTCGACTGGCACCGCATGGAGTACTACGCCTTCATCCACTTTGGGCCCAACACGTTCACCGATGAGGAATGGGGTAGAAGCCAGCAGACTCCTGACGTATTCAGCCCGACGGTGCTCGACACCGACCAGTGGGCAAAGTCCTTTTCCGATGCGGGCATGTCCGGCATGATCTTAACGGCCAAACACCACGATGGCATGGCGCTGTGGAACACCTCAACTACTACTTACAAGATTGCCAACGGCGGCTGGGCCAAGAATCGCTCAGCATCCGGGCTGCAAGCGGATGTGGTCCGCATGGCAGCCGTCTCAGCCAAGAAATTTAATCTCAAGTTTGGCGTTTACTTGTCACCCTGGGATATTCACCGTGACCCAGCTATGCCCAAACCACTACTCAACGGCACTATCTACGATGAGCCCCAGATCTTTGGTGATGATACTGCGGGCGACTACAACGATCTCTACCGCCGTCAACTCACGGAACTCGTCAACATGACTCTTGAAGACGGCAGCCCCGTGTCGCTCTTTGAGATCTGGCTGGACGGCGCCAGCGGCTCCAGCACCGTTCAAAGCTTTGACTGGGCTGGGTTCCGGGACATCATCCGCTCTCACCAACCAGCGGCAGTCATGTGGGGTCACCAAGGCGTGGACGCTCGATGGGTGGGCAACGAAGACGGCGTCACGGTCTCCACCAATTGGCATACCATCAGCCGGACGCAGGACCAAGATCGCCTGAGCGAAACAGATCTCGAGACAGGGCTGCGAGATGGACTGTACTGGACCCCTGCCGAGGCCGACGCTCGGGTTCGCACCGGCTGGTTCTGGCACGCCAATGAACAGCCCAAGACGGGACAACAGCTCTTGGACATGTACCTGCAGTCTGTTGGGCGGAGCGTCAGTCTTCTGCTCGATGTGCCGCCGGATACAACGGGCCAAATTACCCAGGAGGACATCAATGCTCTCATGGAGTTTAAAAGTCTCAGGGACGCCTTCCTTGGTCGGAACTTGACCGGTCCCGAGTCAGTTGTCACAGCCAGTAGTGTTCGAGGCGGGATCAACTCTACCACGTTCGGCCCTGCAAACGTTCTGACCTCTTCACCTGATACTTATTGGACCATGGAAGATGGGGAACGTACCGGCTGGGTCGAGATTGATTTGGGTGGCACGGTGCTCGTCGATGCCTTCGTCGGCCAAGAGCACATTGCACTTGGCCAGCGAGTCGGTGGATATGCCATTGACTGCGTTGTTAACGGAGCTTTCAAGACCGTTGTTAACGGCACTTCACTTGGCTATAAACGGATTGACAGACTCGAAGCGGCCGTGGAGACCTCCCGTGTCCGCTTCCAGGTCACGCAAGCAAATGCTGTGCCTCTGATCCAGAGCATCCTAGTCCTCGGCACCAAGCCAGTATGAGGTAGAAGGAAGTCTAGATTACGCTAGAGATCTCTTAGTTATTACCTCGGAGATTCAGTTGAAATATGGAATAGTGGCGGTCAAAGGGCTGAAGATTTTAATTGGCATGAGAGTGTTGTTGTGGAAGAATCACGTCTCTAGAGCGTCGATTCGCTTTCATTGAGACAATAGCACGTGACTGACAAAAGACCGAATTCTGCCATGCTATGTGCGATGCGATATCCTGGTATAGGCAACTAAGAAGCGTCGTGTTCTATGGGGCTTGATAGAGATAAGTAGAATGATGCGAGAGAGTAGCTTTTCTAGAAGAGCTAGTCTGCTGTACTGAGATTATTGAATTCAGTCTTGTGACGATAACGGTGACATGACTGATGGAAAGAAACACATACGGTCAACGACAAACGTCGTTGATGAGGAAAAGCTCATACATCTACCAGGTGGCCCCTATCGAAAGTGAAAACCTGTCATCAACACATTCACCTCAGGAAAAGATACAATCACAATACCCTCAGCTTGTAAGGGCGTCTTGGTGAAGGGATGATTATGTATTATGAATACAAAATGGGGCGACGCTTGACTAAAGAAAGGATCATAGACATTTAGAAAGCATTTGTACCGAGAATGTAAAGCATTATGCAGGCAGAAAAGCAGACAGTCAATGTTTGACATGGAACGCACCACATCGTCATTAATAGTATCTTCTGGAATACAATGCGTGCCCAACCGATAGCCACATGCTCTCCTTGTGGACTACTGTATGGCTACACCCGACGCCGCAAGTGTGACATAAAACAACTTCGTCTGTCCAGTGATAATCATTCGGCCATTTCCAGCGAACTGGAAATTGGCAGCTGTTGTGCCAGTGTAAATCTTACCAATGAGTTTGCCGGAAGGATTGAAAACATGAACACCATCGCCACAACCAGCGTAGACACGGCCAACAGAGTCAGTGTGAACACCTATACAGAGTCAGATTTCGAAATCGGACTACTGAAGCAAAATACTAACCATCGGGGATGAAAGCGGCAGTGTAAGCAAAGGTCTTGCGATTCTCCCAGGTGCCGTCTTCATTCACGTCAAATGAGTAGACTGAGGCGGGAGACGAGAGATTGCGACCGTAAAATCCGAGGGCAATGCCTGTGTCAGTGACGTAGGCTTTCAGGCCATCAGGTGAGAAGGTGAGACCTAGTGGTTGTGAGACATGCATCCTTTTCCCGATGACAAGTAACTTACCATTTGGCAAAGTGAAGTCATCAGCAACGACAGCAATAGAACCGGTCTCAAAATTGTAGCGATAGACCTGATTACGCAGGCCAGGCGGAGGGCGGAAATCCTGGAGGAAGCCGTACAGGGTGTCGGTGAAGTACAGCTCCCCGTTACGAGGGTTGATGACAACGTCATTGAGTGAATTGAACTGACGACCAAAGTAGTTGTTCAGAAGGACTGCAGAAATCAGTTTCATGCGCTTATTCTTGGACCTGGGGCAAGCCGAGCTGACCTGTGGTGTTGAAAGGAGCCACTGGATTCATCAGATACAGTGCCGAAGTGATATTATCACCTTGTCCTTCACCAGCGAAGACGATGTTGCCCTTGTAGTTTGTGCCACCTGCTGATGTAAGCTTGATGTCATGTTGACTTGAAGTTATGGAATGACCAACCGTTGGGATTGATGACCTGCGGGTGCGAAGGGACAACGGTGACGGTAGCATTAGCTCTGGAACCTGTTCGCACGGCCTCGGCTTCCGCAAGTGAGATCTTCTGGATGATGGATGACTTATTCAACCCAGTACCTGCAGCAGGAGCGCCAGCGTTCTGGACGAAGAAGACCTCCTCGGTAGGAGGATTCCAGACAACGGCCTCATGGAAAATGGGATCCGTGTCAGAGGTAGCAATCAGCGTCAGCGAGGGGTTTTGTCCAATGACATCGTAGAACTCGGGGTCGTAAATATGGAAAGGTTTGGCTTCAAGAGACTCTTTCGTCACGCCGGGCCACAGGAAAAGCTACGAGAAAGTCAGCAAGGAATAGCTCGCAAGAGTCCAATTGGGGGGTCAGGACCGTAGAGTCGTTGGCTTCTGCAGGAGGGAGCACTGTCGGAAGAACGTTGAAGCTCTTCCAGTCAATGATTTGAGCTGCAGCGGGAACTCCGGCTGCACAGCTGAGTCCTAGGGGCATGAGGAAACCAGCAGCGACGACCGCCAGTGAGCGCGACATTTTTTTATTTTTTGAGTTTCAAGGAGTGTGTTGTGGTTGGTTGTGGTGTGTAACGAGTGAGATGATGGTTCCAGAGGTTGGGTACCATGAGCTTTGTATGCTACTGTGCAAGTTCCCCGCGTTGATGAACCCTTGCAAGCGTGAAATTGCATAGTCACATTTGCAGTTACGTGGGGACACTAAACTAGCCCATTAATGACTACGATCTAGGAAGAAGAAGAATTCAATGCGACCGTGCCAATGAAGCTGCCCCCAGAACACCCACTCCGAATTTTAGCTACTACGGAGTGGTTCCCCGGGTCTTGGCAGTGGTTCGACTTAATCGGATTTGGAAAAGTAGTATGGCTTCAATGACTCTGGTGCTACATTGGTCACGGCACCTCCAAAGCATATGCCAAGCTGCTGTTTCGCGACATGATCCTGATGGAGGGGTCTTGGTCGACCAACTCGTGTTCTCCCTGCCATATTCCGCCAAAAACACCCGATGATGCAGGTTGAACATGAAGAACCTGAATCTGAACCGTGAGATCCTAGCTTATCTATAGACAGCACACCTTTGCTCTTCATAAATGTGTGATAATCACGTTCCTTGCCTCAATGATCCTTTTCTTCCTGTCAGATGTATTCCTCCATTGACCCGACCACCAGTTCTAATAACTCAAAGACAGCTGGCAACGATGGCGGAGGCTGACGGCATCAACACAAAAGAAACCATCATCGTCATCGTCATTTGTGTCTTCATCAGCATTGCTTTCTACAATGTTCTTGAACTCACTATTTCGATCTTTACTTCTTTCAAGAGACGCTCCGGGTTGTATTTTTGGAGTATCTTAGTCGCAACATGGGGCATAGCTTTCAATGGCACCGGCTATCTGCTGAGACACCTGTCCTTGACGACGAAGCCCATCATCTACGCTACCCTCATTCTCATCGGCTGGTGCTCAATGATCACGGGACAATCAGTTGTATTATACTCACGACTACACATTGTCGTACATGACCGGAAACGCCTGCGATTAGTGCTCTACATGATAATCGCCGACGCAATCTGGCTGCATATACCCATCATCATCCTGGTTTATGGTGTAAACTCAGCGAATCCGGGACCATTCAATAAGCCTTACCAGATCTTTGAAAAGATCCAGCTCACAGTCTTCTTCGTGCAAGAAATCATCATTTCTGCACTATACGTTTGGGAAACAACCAAACGCGTTCGCCTTATGAACAGCATCGGCGATGGGCGCGCCAAAAAGGTCATGAGCCACCTAATTTGGGTGAATATTCTGGTCATTCTCCTCGACGTTACCATCCTCGCTCTCGAGTTCACCAATCTGTACGATATTCAGACGGCTTGGAAGCCCCTAGCATATAGCATCAAACTCAAGCTAGAGTTCAGCATTCTCAACTTGCTCGTCGAAGTCACACGGGGGGCTTCCAACAACAGCGCCTACGTGCGCAGTCAAGGGAATGCACAAACCCATGATATCGCACTCGAGACATTCAACGGCGAGAGGTCAAAACACTTCGCCAACACTGAGGAGCCCGAGTACGAGGTTCGCATTGGGAAAGGAGACATAAACTATCCAACCAGTAATGAATACCCGACAAGGACAACTGAGATTACAATACACACCCAATCGAAGCAACGGCGCAGTGGCCAAGACAGCGACAAGTTCAGCGAAGGTCCAGATAAGGAAAGAGAAGGAGATGTCTGTTCAACCTCTTCTGAAGTACAGTTTGCGAGATATTAGCTTTTCGACTTTCTGCGTAATGAGATCAGAATCAGATTGGACGTCGAGCAAGCGATATCCCTTTGAGTAACTTTGTTAATCTTTCATTTCTCACTTGGTTCTTGTACCTTTGTTCCGAGTACTCCTCGGCTTCTGTAGCCTAGATTTCAAACTTCAATCAATATGCCTGTGCCTTCGCCGAGTTTCGACGGTAACCTACCGAATACCATGCGCAGTGACATAGGGAAGATGGGAGACATTGCAGTTGCTCCATAGGAAGTGACTACTCAATCATTACAGATCACTTTGCTTGTGTGGACGGGAGCTACTGGACACAGGCTTGGGATACGGCGGAGGAACAGGCTGACAGTATACACAGCAAATCGACATTCTGGTTCACCAATGTACATTGCGCCTCAAGCCCCGACTGTCGGACAGTTGAGCAGACGCATCAAATTCCGGTAACTAGATAGGTGTCGGTAGTTACCAGGGACCGTGTTAAACTTAATTGAACAGGATCTCCTAGGAGCCTTCAGCACTTCATGACGGATCGGCGGTCACATGTATTGTCCCCGCTTCCGCCCTACCCATATTCGAAATGAGAAAGTAAGATTTCTCATTCTCACAATTGCCAGGATGAGGGTGAGAAGTTGACACGGGAGAACGGATGGTCGTTGAGCCCTTGACAAAAGCTCGTATCCGGATGGTTTCGTCGACTGAGCACTCCGAGAACTTACACCAAGCTTTCTTGTCCTCATTTTTATCTCTGTGCTATCTATTTCTTGAGTCAGAAACGCCATTGGCATACGGATACAATGCAAAGACGTTGCAAAATCCGGAACCGTGCTCTGCTTTTCTGGCGGCTTTCACCTATGCAGCGGCTGGGCGGGCATCTGGCTTGCATTACAAACCGGCAAAGTGAGGAATGCTATCGGTCCCTGAATGGTCAGCTAAGCTTCCTGGCCAGACTTCATGTCCCCGTGGATTTGGGATGAAATGTTGGTGTCAATTCTGGCACGTAATCAGACCCTGCAAACCATGTTCGATGTGCAGATTGGGTACTGCGGCTACGAAGTGGCCCGCTGTACCCCATGGGTCGTTGAAAAAGAGAAGCCATCTCATTTTCATAGTTCGAAATCGTGCTCTAGCGTTGACTTCAACTTAATGAATCGCTTCTTGGAACTACTCCGTTCTTTCCGTTTCTCAGAGTGGTCTTGCCTCCCTGGTTGGTTGCGTTGGTTGTGTTGCGTTGCGTTGCGGTGTGCGTGACGGTTGTGGGTTAAAGACACAGCCCCCATGCGCCTAGGATCCCGGCCTTAAAATGCCAAGCTCACTGCCCGATGTATTGTATCCAAATGGTGCGACGACGGGTCTTATGTCGCGACCAAGGAGAAACTATTAAGAAATATCGCTCCATGAACTTTTCGCAGTGCCAGTGCATGGACCCATGAACTCGATTTCTGGTCACTCCCAGCGCTACACAATCCTGCGATTAGAGTAACAGAAGCCGGCCAAAGTGAAATCAGGAATTTCTAGAAGCATGGGTGACATCCCTGAACACTACCTAGACAGAACCTTTGGAAAACCCGAGATGATCCCAATTGGCTGCCTCTCGGCCCCCACGCCGAGAGTGTCCCAAACAGAAGAACAGACAAATAAGCTTCAAAGCTGCATAACACCCTGAAGAGCCGGGTGGTAAGGACGGCATATCGCTTACTGTATAACTGTTGTCAGCCAGGGAAAGGGGCTTCGGGCTTTGTGTGTCGCCGAAGGTTGCATGATACCCTCTCTGTGTTGTTATACGCGTGTACGGGTAGGAGCCCGGACAGGGAAAACTTCACCGGCTAGCCGTTCCTTGTTGCAGGGTAATATCCCTGGGTTGCATTGGGTCCCCGACTCCAAGTATCTAATCAAAGACAAAAGCCAAGACTAGATCGGAGTTCTAGCACAAAAAGGGATAACTACGACCAGGAACATTCATCTGGTCCGATCCGGATGATGCCGAGTTACATACTTTAGGCATTAGGATTGCAAGATCGCATTTGATCACATGAGTGTCACTTTGTCAGTATCATTTTCTGCCCGATTAGGAACAGTGAAGGACTGGGCCTTATACGTAGCTACTATTGGCCCAGGAGAGATTCTCAAACCCTTGTTGCCCAAAGGCGTCACAAACAAGACGTCGCTTACACCGGCTCGTCCATATTCCACTTGCACATATTTGCCATTGTGTGCACCTTGGTGACCTCTCATCATAAACCATACGTTCTAGGTAGCATTATTAACAGACTCAGGTACCTCGGATCGAAAGCCCTTTTGTCCAGATTGACCAATGTCACACAACTCGATAGTTTCGCGCTATCGACCATGGGTTGTTGGTGCCGAACCGGCCATCTGTTCATCCGGCTAAGGGAGAGAATAACGACTAATGCGTTTTTAAGGGAATGTGAAGTTTAATTTGGCATTTGTCCCCACAGCTAGAGAAATGAAAGGTTTCTCGTCTGTACCCCGACCAAGCTAAAACTAGAAAGCGACTATGAAATCGCATTTGCCGAGTTGCAACATTGAGCGGCAGGATCGAAGTCGAAACTTTGAAGCCGGCACGGGCCATGAGATCTCTTTATCTATCTATTGTTATGTTGAGGGAAATTGGATCAGCCACATCAAGTCAGAAATTGCTCCGCTTTCCTTGATCCGATATCTACATGGTCCAATGCATGATTAATGAACTTCGTGCTAGCTTGAAAGGTTTGCCGTGCGAATGAGTTGGCCTACCGCGAGCGTTGTTGAAGACAAGAAAGACATTTGATCGTTGGTAGGGTAAAGATACCTCGGATTAGGTGTAAATGTGACTGTAGACACTATCTTGTTTGCAATGGCCCCTGGTAATGTGATTCTAGATCAGACTACGGTCGCGAGGAGACATATACTACGTTATAGATTGTGAAAGCAGAGGAATAGTAGCACTGATTTTCAGACGATCAGAGCATTTTTATGATGGGTAAAGGAGCGCCTGGGTTGGCTTACGACACGCGACCCAAAGAACGCACTGACAGCGTGATGATTATGGAAAAAGGGACCTATTACTCAACAGATACTACCTGCTAGAACTGTCTGAGGTAGTCTGAAGTCTCCGGGAATACAGAATGATGGATGAATGATGAGAAAGTCCATATTGGTAGTAGGCGTGACGACGTCAGCTTCTAGGCTCAGAGACTCCCGAGTCGAGGTATTAGAGGAACTGTGAGGGCACAGTCGAGTAGCTTCGCCTTGGTCATGTATCTACAGCAGCCGCGTTCTACAATACATGTGGCTAAGAGAGAAAGCCGCAGCAGGCATATGGTGTTTCAATATCACTTGCTGCGGTTGTCTGTGTTCGTAAATTTTGTCACAAGCGGGCGATTACACAGCATGCCGGTCAACTCGTCGTGCCTCAAAAAGTCCCTTTCGTCAATTCTACTTTTACTAATATCCAGTGTTGAGCGCAGTTGAGAGTATTATACGATGTGAGTTATATTCAATTCGTAATGATCATCCGCGGCTTGAACGTTCTCTGTCAAGTATGCCCGGCTGCTTCTAGCCATATGCCTTGTGGAATCATCTTGTGGAATCATCTTACTCGCCACTAGGTGGATTGATCTCAGTGCCGACTGGCAGAGGGTCGCCCAGGTCAACTGTATTGTTAGTCCAGCTTACAGGCTGGATAAATACCTTTCGAGTGGTGCCACATCCATCGCCAGGATTAAGGTTGGCATGGAACACCTGCCAATCCTGTGTCCCGTCGGGGCTCTTGAAAAAGGCATTATGGCCAGGTCCATATAGTCCGTTCTTGGTTTCGAAGATGGGCTGGGATAACTTGGTCCATGAGCTTCGGCTGAGCGGATCGCCGCCTTTAGCGAACTTCATGGCGCCGAGCTTGTACGCCGGCGTGCTGCAAGAGTCGGCTGAGTAGACTACGTAAATCGTGCCACAAGGCGAAATTACTCCGTACGGTCCCTCGAGAACGGCAGAGTCTTCCTTCTCCCATTCGTACTCAGGGGCTGCTATCATTGTGGCATTACCGCATTCTGTTGGCGATAGGAGTTCAGTGATCCAGAGTGATGCACCATCAGGACTGATAGGGCCCTTGACCGCAGAGAACTAGATAATGGTCAGTACTGTACCTGACAGAGTTGTAGAAAAATAGACATACCAGAAAGTATTTCGTATTATCAATCTCAAAAACAGTCTAGAGGCTATTGTGTCAGTCGTGTAATTGATATGAAATTGTCGTACAGCATACCGCATCAAGCATCCCTCCATCGTAGTTTGGAGGAACAATCGAGTCCAGCAATGTGTAATTTGCAGACAATGGGCTCTCCTCACCGCCTTCGAGAACAAACACTCTCAAAGACGGCAGCACGATACCCCAGTCGGAGTTGCATACACTTGCCGTAAAGTATGTGTACCACCGATCGCCAAGCTTGTGCATCTCAGGGGCCCAGAAATTGCAGGCTCTGGCCGGGTTCGTGGTATCGGACCAGATGACGCGAGGTTCTGCTGTCTTGAGACCTTCGATTGTGGAGGCGGCGGTGATGCGCACATCGGTCCACGTTGTGGAGGTCAAATAGTACCTGAGATGAATTGTAAATACTGACAAAGAATCAATGCTAGCACATGATACTCACATTCCATTCTCATACACCATGTGCGGGTCGCTCCCTGTCCTAATGGGATTAACGAAGCCATAAGTGAGGCATGGCCAGAGACCAGCGAGACACCTAATTGCTGAGAAGGCACGCATCTTCAAGATTCGGCGATATGATAGGACTTAATACGTGCAAAGACTGGACTGGACTCACTATGATCACTATTCTCTGTCGCTCGAGGTTTTTATGTGTGTTTTGGAAATTCCGTGATTCTACACGACAAACATCGACTCCTCGCAAGAATGTCGCATCAGCATATCAGCTCGGGTTCCAAAATACCGAGTAGCGCTTTATGTTTGAAAGGACTTGCAACGCATTGCGACGCAAGATTGGGGCGGGTCGCTGTCTATATTCCCAAGTCACAATGAGCTACTCCGTATTCGTGCGGGGAAGAGAATCGGGGGCTCTCACGGGGAAGATAATCTGGGGTAAAAATGGATAACGTGGGATCGACAACATTTACGTGGATCCCATTGACGCGCTCCAATCACCAGTCCACTCTTGGTAAGCGGGTCCGGCGTGCCGGGTCATTTACCGGGTCGGCGTTTGTCACGTCCGGGGGAATCTAAAGTGAAGCCTGCGATTGGCGTTCCTGGCTTAAGGTTTAACCTCATGTCCTTATTAATCTAATCTGTTCTTCTCGTGAGGTGGCTAGCATACCTTGGTTAGCTACAGTACATAGGAACTACAAGAAAGCTTGGCCACTGACGAGCTATAAGCACAAATAGGTATTCTATTTACTCTCCAAGCTGAAATGGCGCTATGTACCTACCTAAACAGCGAGCGCCTAAGCCAACAGTAAGTAGTACGAAGATTGAACCAGGGTTTTCTTTTTTTTTTATGTTTTTTTTTTTAAAAAACTTTTGCCAAGCTGGGTTTGCCAGTGGATCAAACAGGTATGATTACCTGCCAGGCTGCCGTGTCACGTATTCAAGAGTCGCTCGGGATGACAGAAGTGTCAACTCTGACACTCCTGATTAACGTGCCCATACATACAGCCTCACTCTACTACCTTGGTGGCCTCTGATAATAGGCGGTGTGCAATAGGTTTTGATCACAATGTTCCTCAACTTTAGCCCAATGCGCGCCATCGGCACGTTAGCTTCTGTAGCTATACTCGCCGCGGGATCACCAACACACCTTGGCAGCGTTATAAGCCCATGGTACACAAAGCGCCAGATCGATTGCATCTCTCATTACGAGAGATGCACATTTCTATACTTCAGAAACCGCGACAAGAATATCTATCTGACTGCCAGTAACGGAAACGATGCCTTATTCTTCACAGAGCTAAACAATGGGCATTTGATCCTGAAATCGACTGACGGGCATGGTGGAGTTCGTGACACTCTCATTACCTTATGCGTTCCCGCACAGGCAACAAGTTCTATTTCATATCCAAGGACTTTTGCATCGCCTGCGGCACGTCTTAGGGCGAGGCTCAGAGTCTTCGTAGTCGTCATCTCGAGGTCTGGGAGTCGGAGGACCTCATCACATTCAGTGCTCAACACCATGTCCTAGTATCACCGGATAACTCTGGCAATACTTGCGCACCTGAGGCGTACTATGACGAGGGGCTACAGACCTACGTTGTGTACTGGGCGTCCAGCATCTACAATAGCACGGCCAATCTTAAGCGCGATCCTCTCCAGTACCAGAGAATGGTCTAGGCTACCACGCAAGACTTTCAAACTTCCAGTGAGCAAAAGATCTGGCAAGACGAGCCTCCCAAAGGCCGGATCGACTCCACATTGATCAGGGAGAATAAAACTTACTATCGCTTCATCAAAGCCACTATAGATGGCTGCGCAGACATTGTACAGGAGAAGAGCTCCAACCTAACTGCTGGACTGTCAGAGTGGGCTAGGGTAGCCAGTTGCCTTGATAAAAGCGCGGGGACCAAGGTGGAGTGCCCTTCTATCTTCAAGGCAAACTGTCAAAATGTCAATGGGCCGAGGTACATCATGCTGACTGACGAATATGGCGGCAATGGCTATGTTCCACTTGAGTCATCCGAACTTGCCAACGGGAGATAGAAATCGCGAAAGACTATAAGTACCCTGCCTCTCCTCGCCACGGTACTATCATTCCCCTTACTGCGGAAGAGTTGAGTAATATCAAGGCAGCTTACAACTCCACAAGTTGAATTATATGAGTTGTAGGATGATTTTATTCAATTTCTATGGATCCGAAACGACGAGGGGAAAGACTGATAGACAGATTTTCACAAATACGTAGGATTCTTGACGGGTAAAAGCGTCAAGTCTATCCACTTACCATCATATCTCCAGTGCTTCTCTACACTAGCCAAGTCAGTGATTTCGTAGGCTTGTCGTACACAAATTGCTTCTTCTTGTAACCTCCCTCCTCTTAGGGTTTCACAGATCTCACAATTTCTTCGTGCTTGCGGACTATGTAGGTAGTGTATATCTAGTAATTTGGCACGCCGCCATATTATGGCGAGTGCAGCCGCATGTTCATAGAGATCAAACTCTGATTGGAGGACCATAATCATGTCGAAAATTGGACATGATTGCTGGCCAGTCCAGAACGCGGAGCATGAACATCTACTAGTTTACGTGCCCTGAATGTGTAAGCCAGTCGAAATCTACCAACGTGCATGGTGCGTGCCCTGGAGATCTCTGCAATGCGATGTTCTGTTCAGATACATTGGCATCTGCAAGGCCTAGCTGAATAAAAGCATATCAAACGAAGCGGAGTCCGTAAGTAGACATAAAAATCAGTTTGGCTTTCTTCTGCCGGCTGTGGTTCCGTTTTGTACGTGGCGGGCCAGGGTAGAGTTTGTGAGGGTACGACTTAGGCTGAACACACCTCGGATCCAGCCAGCGAATCTGGCTCCTAGGTCTATTATTTCTGAGTTCGTTCGCACCAAAACCACAACGATTCCTTGTACTTAGGTCTTGAGATGCTTTTCAAGGATAACTCGGAACATTGTCTTAATCTTTCTTGATCTTTCTTAAACTGGAATTGCTCCTTCTTTCCTTTCTTCCCGTAAAGAGTACATGCTTTCACTAGTCTCCTCTTTTACAGTGGTGAAGTAAGGTACAAGATAATTGAACAGTGCTCGTAATGCCGCCAAGCTGCCGCAAACCACGGCCACATTCACCTCGACGCCACTCCAACTGACAACATCAGCGTTGTCCCCTAGTATCAAGAATGTTAGTGGCCATCGAACTTTTCGACATAATAATGTGGGTTAATAACATACATGTTGGGTCAAAGCTGTTTGCAAAGGAGACTAGGTATTTGAGTCGAACCACGCTGGCGATGCATCCGCTAAATATCTGATTAGTTTTCTCAATTAACTCGGGATGATTCATTGCTTCTTACAATGAGCCAAGACAGAACATGAAGATCAGACCGAGCTTCTTCTTGAGCCCCAACTGCAGGTGCAGAAGCTCGGGGATCGGCATGATGAGAAGTACCACATCCTCAACAATGCCGGAGATGGCGCCCGCGTAGCCGATCGCCGTGAGGTTAAGACATTGCCCCTTGGCCGACTTATCCCAGATTGCGGTAAGTGGGACACATTGGAAAGCGATTAAGAAGACCACGACGAGCCCACGAATAATAAGCACCACAATGGCAGCCTTTGCAGCTATCTGTGATCGCTTGCTAGGGAAGACTCGGTGGTAGAAACAACAGATGGTGATCTTTGCAGTAATCCTAATGAGATTCAGCTTCAAATAGTCCAATATAGTGCTCCAGAGCAAGACTCACGTTACAAGGACATATATGATTTGCATCGCGTAAAACATCTATGTACAAAAAGGGATTAGCTGATTAGAAGTGAAAAGATAGGCATGGAGGGGGGCCAAATTACCTGCAAAATTGGCTTGGCATTGCTGGGGTCAATGACCCAGTAATGCTTCCCAAATCCCAAGGAACAAACTGTAAATTGAAGTCAGTTCCTCCATCCCCATGCTGTTGTAAAGCTGTTGGTAACTTACTCGCTACACCACATGCCGATAGAACAATAAGCAAACCCTTTTGATCATCAGTTCCTAAATTCGCATGACGGACTTGAATAGCGACAGGCATACCAAGGCGAGTAGTGTAACGTAGTCATCCCACCACAGCTTGCGAGCAACAGTCCAGCGGGCGAAGCATCTCAGAAACACGATGAAAGTCGTGATGACTGGTAGGGTGATGGCGAATATAGCATAGCTTCCCTTCCGTTGTTGATTCGGGTAGTCGTGGCACAAGACTTGGGATTTTCGTGTGGCATCTGGATAGGACAAGCTTTAGAATGGGGATCAAAGGTCGCGGGCATAAGCAATATGTACTCACCGACTTGATCGGCAAAGTCACAGGACAGTTGCACGCATGTTGAGACCCTTAGTTGAATGTCATCGTTCGTGCAGGCGCATTTCGCAAGCCCCTTGAGCTGACAGCTCCCGGATGAGAGAACCTCAGCGAAGCATGACAACTGAATTCAAGGAGAGTGTGAGTAAATGTTCGAGTAGAACGTGGGTTCAGATGGCGTTGCAAAATCCACGACAAGAAATAATCACGTAGCCAAAGGGGCTTATGACCTACCGAGCATTGTGGTACTGCACCAAGCCACTGTGCAACCGCCGTCGCATTTGTGTCGAATATTGACTCTGCTCCTGCCACCAGCGCCAATGCCGCCAGGATGCCTGTCCTCAGAAGCATGAACTTCATCATCATCGCGATAAAGTTGCAGAAACTAGTCGTGTCTTTTGGCAATGGTGAACGCGGAAGGCCCTGCCAACGCAAACCTTGTCGCCAATGATAGGAGACTCCCGGGGGGAAACGCAAAAGAGAGGAAAGTAGCAACACCGCTACCCTTGCGCAACGGGTCTGGCAAGCTCATATGAGATTTGATCTGCCCAAGGGGGGTTTCCGCACTGCGGGTCCCGTTGTCCGCATGCCGCCGTAGGGGCCGGTCGTTTTTGCCAGAACAGTTTAGAAGCGGAACTTGACAATGCTTTGAGTATGGATGCCGGTGGGCCATGGCGCTAGTCTCAAGGTACAAGTTGACTCGTCGCGCGACTGATGCACCTACTCCGGCCGACTAACAGCTTAGGCCGACGCTACGCCCTTAACCCTAAGCCAGATAGTAGTGTTGGCTGTGTCGCGGTCCCATCACTGACCCAACAGCACGAAGTTTGATGCTGGAGGATCGACTTGCCCCATTTGTCTGAGCCGTGTTGGTTGCTGAATGCGGAGGGCGGGACAAGCTGCGGCTAGTCCCTGTTGGAGATGTCTCGCACGTGGACTCCGACGCTAGTAGCTCCTAGTCGCCACTACGGACGACTAGAACAAAAAAAGAGCGGAATTGCCTGTCTTTCGGCAACGGCAACAGAGTTTTTCAAAATACGCTTGTTTCACTCATGAATCGGGGAGTCCATGGGGGCAAAGTGGGCAAATCCTCTCGTATTCACGTAAGCAATGGGCTTCCAGACGGTATTGAGATCAAAATGATGCAAGCCACCCGAACATGACTACCGCTCTTATCTCCCGATAGCTGTGAAGTATGAGGCACGGTCACCGCATTCGTCTAGGTCGAAGACGAAATGGTGGTTCACGCTACCGAAAGTTGAAACTCAATGTCTGTCCATACCACCAAACTCGGCTAACACAAGGAATAAACATCAGAGGGTGTCACAACATCTCGTTGTTGAAAGAAACAAAGAGAGAGAGTGCGGAGAAGCTTCAAGGAGATTGACTGAGGCGGAATCTCCTTGTCAAAGTCTGTTCTGGTTAGGTCATCGAAGGGGGTAAAATGAATGAGGGCTACACCTGTTTCTTATTGTTGGCTAATTCTCTTCAATTTACTACGCCTCAGCCTGCCCTACCCCGCACTTTACCCCTGGATCAGCCTCATTGTCTATCCTATGCATGGCTCAGGTGGGCTTTACTGTATTGCTGTCGAAGAATGAGCGGGATGGGGAAAGGGGGAGTGGAGTTAGCTGTCAATCAACATACCCAGGCAAGGCCAAGGGTGATAAGAATGAAGGCAAGATTCTGAATCAGAGTAATTGGCATCTATAGAAACATTCCAGAGTGTCACTATCAAGTAATAACTTGTTCTTCTCAAAGCTCCAAAAGGAGTGCAGAGGTATTCCCAGACACCAGGGAAAAGTATCCTTAGAAATGGCTCAAAGAAGGTGAGAGAGAAGTGGTTTAAGACACCTGGAAGCGATGCTTTATTGTGTGCCTGGAGCCATAGGCCACTCTCCTGTAGGCTCAATTCAAGAAGTGCAATCTGAAGCGCTCTAGACGGGGTTAATTGGACTTATCTCTATACCCACCAACTATACCCCAGCCTGCTTTGAAGCCGCTTCCAACATATCCAGTTATGAGCAGAACGCCATGGGAATCGAGTTCCAAATGTGAATTCTTGGATGAACTAACAGTCAAGAGGTTCGTGCCCGTCTATCAAGATCTCATGGACGTTTGATGATGAAAAAGCCGCCTGTATGGGACTTTCCAAAGCCAGAATACTTTAGCTGCCTGTCACACCAAAAGAAAAGTGTCTTTATTGCTAGCTTTCGGCATTGTCATATTCAATTGGCATTCCCGGCCCATTTTCATCTTTACAGACCTTGCTCCTCAACTTGTCCCCTCCAATTTCTGATGCTCGCCAATTGCGATTGAGAGAAGTTTTGATGTGTATAATCCTATGTCACAACAAACGACACTAGGGAAGGAACGCGCGAGAATCGCAAGTGCTCCACACTCTCCAGCTTGGTACTAAGAACGCCGGCCGCCTAGCCGCATGTTTTGTGCTATGTAACAGGGCCAATGAGGATAACAAGCATTTCAGGATAGTATGCCAATATAAGAGTGTTGTGGCTCTTGTAAATAAAGCACCCAAAGAGTGTACATTGTTGGTGAAATGAAAACGCATCAGTTCATGACCCAGCTAATACTCAGAGATGCCACTCTTACTAAAAATGCTGTCGATGAGCAGCGCTAGGGTTTGGAGAGTCGAGTCTGTCGAGACTCTCACAACGCATGCGTTGTTGAGTCTTTGCGAGAGAGAGAGAGAGAGAGAGAGCAGGTATGATGGTAGATGATTTCCGGGTTGTGGCTGGGAAACGATGGTGGTGGAAGGTGAAGTGGCTGCAACGATGTCTCACAGCCAGGCGGACACAATGTGGTTCTGGCACCCAAGATGGATAGGAGAAGAACAAGCTGGGAACATAAGAATGGACAAAAGTAAGTAGTGCCCCGCCCTTAAAAGGTGTTTGGGCAACCCCTTAGTCTTCGAACCCCGTATATTACTCTCTTCTGCCTGTCCACAGCAGTAACCCAGAAACTACATAAGAATGGACGGCTTGGCAAGCAGCGAAGCAATCCGCCAGATGACCACGCAGGTTGGCTCGCGAGATGACAACGAGATACACAACACGACATATCCAAACCGTGTGAGATTAGACTGGAAATTAGTGACGGAAGCAGCATCGTCTGCTTGACGCGTTAGGTAGTCGCAGGTGAGACTTTACAGGGCTGACATAATTATGTATCGCCGTCTGACAATTTCTGCGTTCACTGGACGGCGGGATGCCAAAGGTCTTTGTCAGTGACACGTGACCCGGGTGTACGGTGTATTCCGATAGCGGGACTTCAGAACAACAAAATCAACTCGGACAACACCAAGCCACAACAGCCCCAGCAACATCAACGCCGAGGCCGGCCCTCCTTCACCATCACTAACAAAGGCAAGTAGCAATGCCAGGATCGAAAAAACTTAAGTCAAAAAAGGACGTACAACACCAGGTATTCGCTGGTCGTCATCGACCCAACTACTAATCCGGCCCTCATTGGCTTATCTATGGGAGAGCGGACGGGATCCCGAGTTTTCCAATGGGCATGGTCGTATGTACCATTAACACCGGACAAGCCTTCTAATAGAGCATGTTGAGACGAAGCAAGTCTTCACAAGTGGTAATAATAGTATGTGAGATGAGCATTTCTATGTTCATAGGTCCTGTAGTGAAAAGGTCTCGTTTCATCAACGAAATCTACTATTTGTGAAGTATATTAGTTTGCTTGCCATGAGGCAACTATATAATTAACGGCCTTTCTTTATAGCATACCGTATCCGACGCTCGTTCTGATTACTTGGCTAGCGATCGAATACTATACGATTTGTAAACTAAGTCGAGGGCCATACTGCTGGAGAGTAAGGGGTGCCAAAGTAGAAAGCTTTGGGCAGCCTGGCATAAGTCGTGTGCTTCTCAATGTTTTCATGTTAAGTACGGATGGTATTGGGGAACGTTGATAAGTAACCCTGAGTCTCTTGACTGGTGGCTTATGTGTATCCGAAGATGGGGCGAGAGCGAGTGAGAAAGAATTCGCGCCGAGAGGGTTTAACACATTGGCAACCCCATTTCGTATCACGTTATCGTTTGTACTTTTTTTTTTTTGATATTGGAACCTTGTGCTAGGCGTGCTATCTAGCAAATTGCTGTCGTATCCAAGACGATGGGTGCCCTGGAATGGACAAAATTGATGCTTTTAGATGTCTGGATATTTTCTCATCAGCCATACGGCTCGCAGAACCTTAGCCTTGATTTTCTAGCATGTTGTCTGACTACCATAGCGTAGTAGGTATGGGTAGAAGTAGTGGAGACTTTCCTGAGCTAAGCGGCAGCGCGTTCAAAATAGGTATCGATGTCTTTACGTTTACTGGTGGTTGAGGCGCTATTCCTATGGCATCTCCCTTGAAGAAAGATGAAATAGGGATAGAGTTGGGTTGGATGTCGTTCGCAATCTTAGCGCTATTAATAGTGTCGTCGAACGCAGTCAGACACACGAAAAGGATGCGGTGTGAAAATAAGATACAAGTCAAGCTAATTGTATTGTAAGAATGTGGTGATGATGCCGAGAAGTCCGGGTTAAGATATGACTGGAGTGATTCCGGGAGGGAGGCGTCTGTGCAACTGGTAGTCAGAGTCACACCATCCGTTCAGGCAGGAAATGGTACTGTCAATCTGAACTAACAACTGTGTGTGTTGGTCATCAATACGCTTTACGAGAACGTGAAAATTTCTGAAGGCTTTTCTGTCTTATAGTGCATTGATATCTGACCCGAGTCGTAGGCCTTCTTGAATCCATTGCAGGAATCGGCTTGCCGGCCTCCATGCACCTAAGTCTCGAGCGTTCATGTAAACTATGCCGCAGCAGTGTGGCCCTAGGAACTCCCTAGTTCTAAGACTTCAATAGCCTATTGATATTAAACAAATGGCACATGAAGCTAACAAGCATTTGAACTTTGGTAGAAAGCTGTCGTATTTAAAATACCTTGAAGAAGTAGTGGTTGAGATGTTTGACTGTATTCTGCGTGTTCTGCGTACAGGCTTGAGTGCAGCTGACTAATGCCCGCCAGAGGGAAGCTGGCAAGCTGCTAGTCACATGGGCGTCCGTATAATTACACCTCAGACCCCACCCATTGAGCTCCCAGGTGCAGGTCGACATTTATGCTTACTAAGATACGGAAAATTATTTCGTCGACCCCGACGGACCCGGGCAGCCTGGCACCCAATCCACCCAGCCATGCGGTAGTTAACACAACGTCGCCATCACCATAGCGAACTCCCGTGGGGTCGCTCCATCGTTTCCATCTTCCACCTCATCTTTCGCACGCGCGCTTTTCGATTAAGCAGACCTGCTCTAGTCACTTCGACCATTTGACTACTCCTGAATGCTTGCCTGACTCTCTGTACGAGTAGGAACAGAATCCCGTCGGAACCCGTCCAACCTGTGAATCTTGCTTTGCAACTTCACCCTTGGATCTGTCCTCCGTCGCTCTGTTCATTCTACTGCTTGTACAGGAGCCCCCAACGCATCTCGGGCAGGGCTTTGGCCGTGTTGGAACTAGTCTTGTCTACTCAAAACCTCGCGACGTATTTGCACTTGTAGCGAAGAGAGGAAAAGGAATGGTCATGACTTTACCGCGGTAAGTATCCACCTAGTTTGTCCCTGGCTGCTACCAGACATTGTGCACATATACAAGATCAAATACCGAGCGAATTTAATATGTCGTCCGGCGGAGGTATACGCTTTGTCCATACTGTTTTTGTGGTGCGTGAAGATAAAGAAAATGGACGACAGCCCGAATTCCTTGACCAACCCTTCAAACTGAACGCCCTCTATCAACCGTCGTCATCAGTTCTTTTCCGCCTCAGCGTAGCCATCGCCCACAGCACCTCGAACAAAACCACTCTCTATCTGCACATCACCCCCGACCGCATTGCTTCGCTGCGCCACACGACCTGCGATACGATTGATACGAATGACGAAAGCCCGCCGTGCCTCGAACGTGTCCGCCAGCGACTAGGTGCCAAGCGCCTCGTGACTCGCCTCCAGCTCCGGTTGCACAGTGGCTTCCATTGCCAACTTATCGCGCCCACTGGCTTAACTCGCGATGAGGTCCAAGCCTCCGACAACCCGGCGCGGCACACATTTGCCTTGGCCACGTCACTCGCGACGGCCTCAACATTTTCCCTCTATTTCCCGCACAACGTCTTGCGGATGACCACATTCCAAGCTTTCGCCGAGGGCGTTCGACAATTTCCGAATCTGACAGCCGCCCAGCGTCAATCATATGAGCGTGTGTTGGATCTGCGCCGGCTGTATCATGGCAAAGGTGGTACTGTGGTGACGCTTGAGGAGTTCACCGCGAAGGTCCAAAGTAGCCCCCCGCGCGACGAAGAAGACAATAGAGCTACCACGCCAGTCACATCCGAGTCGTGCGGTTCCACTGTTGCTTTTGACATTGTGCCGCGCGACCAAGAGTCACCGCCGCCGCAGTATGACGAACACGAAAATACTGGAAGGCAGCCAAGGGAGCAGGCGAGCGCCAAATCGACCGCCACGGCTTTCGTTGGCTGGGGTCTTGGCGGTGACGATGCCCTCCCTCCATACGGAGATAGCAAAGGGCAGTACAACAATACGTCAAATACTTCCAAACGAGGGCTGCACTTTGGTAGCGAAGAGACGGACATACATCCCTGCTCGAAGAGAGTCTATTGTAAGCGTGCATTCACCACTATTTACACAACTACGACGGACGAAGAACGCCCTGGAGAGAACTCGAAATCTCCACTTGCAGACCTGGAACGGTCACAGAGTAGGTTGACGATTCTGCTTGAGCAGCAACGCCGGCAAATCCTACAGCTACAGGCAGATGTCGAGGAACTCAAGAGGCGCAATAGTGAACTTGAGGCACGGCATGACGATGTAGAGGACAACTGTTGCGACTTGGGCAACCGACAGACCGAAACTCAGGAGACTGTCGAGTCATTGCTCATTCATACCGGCGAGCTTGACGATGAGTGCGAGAAGCTCGGGAAACAAATGCCGGACATTTGCGATGATGTGGAGGAGTGGGTCAGGGACAATTTGGGAGACGCAATGCAGGCGCACATGAGCAAATGGTTTGAAGAGAACATGGCAGAAACCGTGAATGGGTACATCAACGATAAAGTTGCGGCCAAGATGGCCGTCACTAAGGCAAGAATGCGTAGAGCACTCCAAGACTAGGGTATGCTGCTACTTTGAACGATTACCCCTCTTAATGCCATTCTTGCTGTCGTATGGGATATTTAATGTGACGGGAAACGAAGCTGACTCGGAAACAAAGGTGCCGTTAAACTTTGCTAAGCTCATGGGAAGAGGTTTGCATTGAACCATGGGGCCTTGATATTCTCTGAATGAGGCGGTTGAATCGCTGGGACACGCGCTGGGTAAACTTGCGAGCTTTCTAGCCGGAGTTAGCGTCCGGACGCGACTAGTATTTGGTAAAAGGCAATATGTCAAAATCAAGGAGCCAAACTCTTGTATCTGTTGTCCCAGGCATTCATCGTGTCTCAAAGCTGTTCACTATTACAAAGCTTTCGGGCCAGCCAAGAAGCAATGCTTCACTGCCTAATCCTCTGAAGACTAGCTTTAGTATAAAAGAATAGAGGAAGAAGAAATACGACTTCACTGTTGTTTGTAGACTAGCTTTGGAAAAAATTAGTCTCGTGCATTTGCTGTTAGGCCCATAGAAGGATAAGGTAGGGAGTACGTTAGGCATAGCAATAAGTGTCTTAACTAAGGTAAGCGACTAAGTAACTGACTGTGAATTTATACTAACTACTTATGTAGGATCTACGTGGGCAAACTTAAGATAATCAAAATCGGGCATAACTATTTGTCCAAACGGCAAATTACAGCTTACTGCAACTATATTGCGTGTGTTGCGTTACATAACAAAATATACTGAGGAGCCTGATTGCAAGAAGACCACTACTGCTTAATAGCGTTAAGGTATACAGCGACCTCACGATTGAAAATGCCGTCTCGGACAAAGAAACCGGCTGACTCTATAATCCATATCTGACAATTCCTGACAGCCATTGTTTGCGTCAACAGCCTACCAACGATTAATTTTATATAAAAAAAATTTCGGCACTAGCAGGACATAGGGGTTACAACGATTAAGATCAACATCTAGCAACAATTAGCAGTCTAAGCACTACACATATCACGGCAAGTTTAAAATAAATAAGTTTATTATAAAATTAAGTACAAATCGATTAATATTAATAGTACTATATTTAATTATAAATACGGTTACTCTAAAACCGGTTTACTTTTCGGTTAGTTTTTTAATAGTCGTTAAATAACGGTATATATAAGCACAGATTAGCACGTTATAACTAATTAAATAGCGATCTTAACTTATACGTTTAACAATAACCATAATAACATATCTTATTTAACAATATTTAACTTAATCTATTTTTAAAAAATAAAGAGAATAAAAAGAAATATTATAATTATATAATAAGTAAATAACTTAAAAAATTTAAATACGATATTACTAATTTTAAGTACGTTTATAATAAAATACTTTATATACGAACCAGAACTACGGCTTCTCTACTACCATAAGTCAAAGCACCCACTTATGGGCCCCCCCCCCTTTTGGGCCCCCCAACAAACATGGCATCAAAACATTGCCACTAACTATACTTAATCAATTAAATATCTTCTACTGCTATAATAATATAGTTAATATTATTCCTAGGTAATTCGACCCCTGCGAGTTGATTAGGACTAACTAGATAGTTACTAGAGTCCTCTTAAGCCCTCTATATATTCTAAATATTAGTAAACTTAGTATTTAGGTTTATTTAGATAGTCTTTTTCTTCCTAGGCCTCATGCGCTCAATTTTTACCTCTAGAACTTAAACCTAGTACTAAGATGTGGCTAAGTAGTAAGCCTACTTACTAAAAGCTTTTTTTACCTTTCTAAATAATAATCGTCGAGTATTATTATCTAAACTAAGCTCTATAAATAGCTTTAAGTAGTTATAGAGCTCGTTAGCCTTTTTAAGAGTTAACTAGTTAATAATAGACGTTACTAATACCTAGTTAAGTACTTCCTTAGCCTTTTTAATCGTTTACTTAGTATCTATGCCCTTTTTAGATAGTATTATTTAGGTAGGTAGGACTATTAGATTAGTAAGTAGCTTAACTATGTTAAGTAGCTATAGTCTAGTTATTTTCTATTTACTTTATATATTTAATAACGTTAGATTAGCTAAACGAGCTATTTAGTAATAGTTTAAAAAGTACCGCTTTCTAATGATAGTAGAATTATTTACTATATCCTCCTTACTAAGCTCCTTTTTATAGTAGGACTTAATAAGTCTAAAGATAGCTATATTTAATGGTTGGAGGATATAAGAAGTATATAGTAGTAAGAATAATAAGTAGACGTTATTCTTATAGTACTCCTATATAAATTCTATCGTCGTATAACTCCTATACCTATCTAGTACTAATAGTCGAAGCTAGTTTAGCTTACTAAGCCCCCTAATAGGGGGGGTCTTAGTCTGTAATAAGAACACTGTTTTTAACTACTAGATAGTAGTATTGTTGGTCATCTAGCTATTATCTATTATTATGAACTTCTAATTATTATATTAGTTAAGTTTAAGTAGAAACTATTATTATTAGACCGACTTTTCTTTATATATAACTAGTAGTTTAATAGCTCTACTATTAATAGAGATATATTTAATAATTAATACCTAGGTACGCGAACTAAGCTCTTTTTTTTATATTATTATAGCTTTTGTTATACCTAAGACTAGCCTATTAGCTCCCTTACCCTCTATTATACTAGTCTTATTTATATTATATTTATTAGCTTATTAGATGTTAAAGATCTTTAGTATGTTAAGTAATTTAAACTATAATTTAATTATATTAGTAGTAGCTCTATTAATATATTAAGAATTAATTAGATAACTTTTTTAGACCCTTATTAATAAATTCTTTTTAATAAAAGCGTTAATTTATTTTTTGTTAAGTAGTTTATTATCCCCCTGGGATTTTAGAACTTATTTAGCGAATTTTTTGACTTATTTATAGGTTAGTATAATACTTAAGTAATGTTAAATTTGAACTTACTATGCTAGCTAGTCTTCTTATTATAGAAAAAGCCTCTAAAGCTCTATAAATACCCTCGCTCTTGTTTAGTAGCTTCTTTTTCGATTCTAAAATATTACCCTAGGAACTCCGAACTTAATTAAGGCCCTCTTAATAAAGAGACCGTTCTTAATAGTATTAAGAGCTTATTAGAGCTTATCTTTAGTATACAATACTATTATATATTAATTAATAAGTATATAAAAAATAAATATATTTAGACGATTTTTGTAATTGTTATGTTGAATTAAAAAAGTAGGTAAGGTTTTAATGTGGTAGCTAGGAGGGATTTTTGGGGGGGCCCAAAAGAGGGGGGGGCCTATAAGTGGGTGCTTTGACTTATATACTAAACCGCGGTTACACAAAAATAAATTAAAGTACATCTTTATAATAAGCCGCATACTCTTAATAATTAGGTAATTAAAAAGATAAAAACGTAGGTATTAGCTTATAATATTTTTTATAATTAATAAAAAGTTTATAATAGTCTACTACCTAGGCCAGACGACGTACTAGCTATTATAAAGTTAGGTCCGCTAAATATAACCGGTTTTTAATACGAGTTCGTAACTAAAGATAGTATATTATTACTAAATTATTAATATATAAAAAAAGACTAGTAGCAAATCCGAGAATATTTTAAAGTTAAGTATAGCTAAGACTTAGGGCTTAAAAATAAACGTCGCTCTATTATTATGGTAAAAGAAGAACGAAGTACTAATTTATAAAAAACGGGCATCTACTATTAATAATTATTTATAAATAAACTTGGGAATAAGCTTTTTAAAATAATAAGGGGGCTAGCTCTAGAATAAATAAGGGTATGGGAAAATAATACTAATACTAACGTTTAACTCTAACGGGCTATTAAGGTATTCTAGAATAAGGGTAATAATATCCAAAACTAAGAAGCGGAGCGTATTAATAAAAAAAAACAATATCAACGTACCTAACCCATAACTCTATTAGCTCAGTTCCGCTCTTTATTTAAAAACGTTTAGTAAGAAGAAGGATTTTTTAAAAAGCTTAATTACCTAATAGTTATTATTTACGTCAATAGCCTGAGTATTATTTAGAGGCGATTTAAGTAGAATCGGCTATATAAATTACAAAATATGATCTGAGTTTTAGAATAATATTGGTTGGAGTTAGGTCGGCGCTATAATTAGTTAGTACTTCTTATTAACTAGATACTCGGGATTAGGGTTATATAGGTAGTTATTAGGGTTAAGTTACGAAAAAGGGGTACTAATAAAGTAATTAAAGAATAATAAATAGGAAGATTACTTTGTATTGCTTATTTATTATTAGAGAGTATAAAGTAGTATTAAATCGCTATAGATAGCTTTATTAAAATTAATGAGAAGTATCGTATACTTATTTATTAAAAATATAAAGTAGCTATTTAACTTAGTAGCGGTATTAAGTTGTACTTTTACTATAAGTATTAGCTAAAAAGAGAAGTTTTTAAAAATATTAAGGACTACTATAGCTACTCGGATCTAGCTAATCTAAAGGTTAATACTCTACCCGGTAATAATAGCTCGGCTATTAAATAGCTTAACGTTCTACGAGGGTATAATTACTCTATATACCGCTATCTTACTACGGTAAGAAATAATATTATACGCTATTAATAAAAAGCCGGGTACATAATAACTAAGCTAAAGTCAATAGAGGTCCGGTTATAAACGTAAATACGTAAGAAATACGTACGATATTAGATTATTAGTAACGATAAGACCGAGGTAAGACCCGGTTTGAGTAATAGTGGTAAAAAGGATATTATAAAGCTTAGGGTTAGGGTTAGGGTTAGGGTTAGGGTTAGGGTTAGGGTTAGGGTTAGGGTTAGGGTTAGGGTTAGGGTT